>JAQGCX010000970.1:0-12874 GCA_034700205.1 Plectus parietinus | reverse complement strand
GTTTCCAGCAGTGTTCTTGCAATTTTCAGGCTGTAGCGCAGCGAAACTGCAATGTTATTTGCTGAAATTTTTTTACAATTAGAGGAACAACTTTTACGCTGGTCGATGTTAGGTTGTCGCGCATTTTTTTCGAGCAAACCACAAATACGCTTGAACTTGTATTCGAACTTGTACTGGTACTGATGAGTCACCAACCCATCTATAGTACAAACAGCAAATCAATGGACAGCAGTTCAGTCAATTTTTTGCATTTTGTTTACCGGCGACCGGTCGACTGCTGTTATCGATCGAAATGGTCGACGATCAACCAGTATTAATTATGACGTCAGGTTATTATGACATGTCAGAAGTAATTTATAATGATTCTGGCTTCAGAGTCAGGTCATAACTAATCTTCGGGATTTCCAAATATCAGAGACATAGTCATTATTAATTTATGGGAATTAAAAATGTCAGAGTCAGGTCATAATTAACACTACGACCAACCGACGTTGCCTTTATATGGTACAGAATACTTGTGACCGTGTTCGACAATCTCTTGGTGATCGGCACGATCTTATTGGTATACTGCTGCTCGTACCTGTAACCGGGGGACCTAGCTACATATTGGCCCTCCTGGCCCGACCCGTTATGTAGCTAGCTACACCCACCCCCCCCCCTCCTCGCCGCCGAAGGCGACCGAAAAAGGTAAGTGTCCCCCTGTGATTGAGGCTGAAGGTCGCAAAAAAATTTGAATTTATGAATTTTGAGCCAAAATCCCGACACGAAGTACCGTACCCAGCAGACCTCTTCTTTACTTTGCAAATGGTAAAAAAAGTTTCATCAAATACTCGAATGCTTGAGTGATCAATCTCAATCGCTGCTGCTAATGTGGCAACGGATGCATCGTCGTCTTCTTCAGAATCGTCCAAAAAGAAAAAGAAGTTTTCAGGTATTTGATTCAGGTTGCCGATGACTTTGAATGTGATTGAAAATCTTTTCCATGTTCTAATATTTAAGGACCTATCTGTTCTCAAATTAATAAATGTCCCGCACCTTCAAGTTCAGACCTGTTGGTTATAATATGTGAACAAGTGCTTCTCTATGCCTTTGAAACATCTCATCACCATAATCCAGCAAGCCTTTCTTACAGACGCATTCGCAGATTTATCTATCCTAGAATGGTGCACTATGACCAGAAAAACTTCGTTTCAATGTCTTACAAAAATTAGCTTCTTTCGAAGTCAAACCGGTTGTCAATTGAAATGCCATGCGCTTGCATGACAACTGAGTTGACATGTTCTTTTCACGCTGCTTACAAGACACATACAAATTCTGCGAGAGTGAAGATATCAAGATATCACTGCAAAAGCATGCCATAATTACAGTGATAAATACAATATGTGCAAATAATATGATCATGAACGTGTTGTTGATCTGTGCTACAGTATTCCCGCTGATGCCACAATTGGCTCTCAATCTCTTCGGCTACCCACCGATTTCACAATAGCAATCACTGCTTTCAACTTTTCAAAAAATTAGTCGCTAGCATTCGACACGATAAAAGATTGCGAATAAACAAGTTCTCTCCGCATATCATCACTGCTTTGTTCGCTGTGCTCTACTGCATTTTTCTCCGCAACGCTTGTTGCTCTTCGCCAGACAAGCGCGTGGGGGGGGGGGGGGGATTTGGGGATAAGCAAAAATCGGTGCCCTCGAGGTGACTCGAACCGGCGACCTTCAGATTTACAGCCGTACGTGTTGGCATTGAGCCACTTGGACATATATACCTCGCGCTCACCATACCCTCCCCCGCGTCCACGTCTGCTCTTCGCTACCGACTAAGACCTCATTTGCTTCAGTGTCTTCTGACGAGCTGCTTCCAGCACCTCAAATACGCAATTCGCAACCATTAGTCGAAGTACAATTAATGTAGAATACACATTGATCAGAGATCAAATAATCAATGGTACCTTAAGACTGATGTCTTTTTACACTGTTTACATTGGCAAGTATTTTGCAACATTGCTGAACACAAGCAGGTGCGTTACGGTAATCATCTTTAATGAAAAAGAGCAATTCGTGACACGTGACAGTGATTCGAGAAAAGTTCAGGCGCTCACGGTGAATTATTGAACGAAATCGGGCCAATAACATAAGCATAACATCAGCATAACATCAGCATAACATCATCGCCCACACGCACCTTTGCTTACAGTGTCAAAACGGAAATTATTCGTTTGACACTTAGCATGGAATAATCTCACATCTATCATCTCACTAATTAACGACACGTGCGCATTGGTTTTGCGCTCACTCGCCGTCTTGCAAAAGGAATAACAATATCGAACTGACATCAATCATATTGACTCAGCGAGACCGCTACCGTATCACTCTCTCTTTTCTCCTTCACCATTCACCAGAGGGACAACTGCCAGTCTATTGCTTGGTAAATGACAAATATACTTAGTCTGAATTGGTCGAACAAATAACGAAGAGCGAACGAGCATTGGGACTACACAATTGTGTTTGCAATCCGTTGTCGTCAGAAAGATTATTTTCAAAGCGAATTCTTTTGCCCTGAGAACGCTGAATACGAAAGAGAAGTTGGTTCGGGTTGCATTGGTGACACTAAGTACAGTACTTCATATGGCATGTTGTGACATTAATCGATAAATTTACTGCGCAAATGAGCACAACAAGAAACAATCACCAATCATATCACAACTGAGCTGTCCACCATAACAGTAACAAGCAAAAATAAGTGGTCAATTTCAATCGCTGCTGCTAAATGTAGCTACGGATGCATCGTCGTCATCTTCAGAATCGGCGGTGTTGACGAATGGGGCAGTTGAAGACGCACCAGAAGCAGCTTCCGTTTCTTGCTCTGGATGGCTAAAAAAGAACAATTAAGCAAGTCAAAGTATGTCTCAAGCGTTCATGGAAGGTACAGTAACTATCGGTTATAAGGGAATCCTACGGGCAGCGAAAATCTTCCCATATAAGCGATTTTCCCATATAAGCGATTTTTCAGTTTTTCGTGTGTTTTCTTATACTGTACGTATTTTACAATGCACCGTGATTATACTCCGTGGAACATCCCGTGGCACATGTACAAAACATAGTAATCAATAATCTATGTTTTGTACATGTGCCACGGGACGTTTCACGGAGTATAATCACGGCCTAAACCATTCCCTTTACAACTATTGGTTAAATGGGAATCCTGGGAACCGCAAGAATTTTCCATTTACGCAATTTTCCCAATTAAGCGATTTTTTCCCTGTACAAAACATAGTACAGCTGGGCACCAAAACCTTTCCCATTTAACCGATTTTCCCTTATAAGCGATTCCCATTTAACCGATTTTTTCCCTGTACAAAACATAGTACAGTTTTCACAGTGCACCAAAACCTTTCCCATTTAAGCGATTTTCCCTTATAAGCAATTCCCTTATAACCGATAGTTACTGTACTGTCACTCAGTCACTTTGCTTTGGGCGTAACGCTACGTTGGGCGTAATGCGACACAATCGTAAATCAGTGGTGTGCAAGGTTCTTGATTACTGTGCAAGTCTAAATAATTTCTCAATGTTCGATAAAACTGTTAATAGTGCAATATCAACAAAAACTTTTGAGCAGCATTTGTATCAACAATAATCAGGAATCAGAAAGCAGAATTTGGCTTGGAATACGCGGTTTTACTTAACAAAAAGGTATCTGATGATTTTTTGTATGTTTCAAGCACGCTTCGAAACTGTCTTCATCCTTCGCTTTCCTTTTACAATCTGTGAAATTGCTGATTAACACCTACTTGGTAAGACGTAATGGTTCAAAATTCTTCTCCAACACTCTTAATTCCGATAGACTCTATTTGCTTTTGTTGCCTCTGCAGTTAGCATATTATACTGCCAAAAATTTTCCCCATCAGGTCAGCAAAATAATTTCGGAAAAAGTTCGTTAGCGGCTGTAATAACAAAGCCAAATAAAAAGGTTTTTCAGATCGAAAACATTGGTAAACAACTTTTTTATATCACCAAAAGGCAGCCCATGATTTTTATATGTTTTAAACACGATTCGAAGGTTTCGTTATTATTTGCTTTAATTTTGCGGTCTGGCAAACTGTTGAATAACAGTGTACGGTGCGAGTCTGAATTGTTTCTTATTCTTCACGAACACTCTTAATAGTGCAATATTTACAAGAACTTTTGAGCAGCATTTGTATCAACAATGTCGTTGGAATTTTCAGACCCATATGTCGCTTTTGAACGGGATCTCAGTGTTCCACTTTAATATTCCAAAATCGATAGCAAAATAATCGAATATGATATTCCGCTCGGCTTCAATTGCTGTCATTTAAAAAGTCAGGACTGCTACTTTGTAAAAGATATTCCTGATCCTTTATTTATTAAGTGAAAAACAGATTTGCGGTTCTTATACCAGCTGTATTTTTCCCAAAAAGGTCAATAACATAATTTTTCAAATGGTTCGCTTGCGGCTGCAATGACGGTGCCAAAAAAATTACTTGGTTTGGAATACATGTTTTAAAATTACTTCAACTTCACCAAATGGCAACCATTGATTGTTGTATCGTTAAAACATTTTTCAAAGGTATCTTCATTCTTTCTTTTTCTTTTTCGGTGTTTTTTAATGTTAATGGTTCTTACGGTGCGAGACTGATTGGTATCTCATTCTTCTCGAACATTATTAATAACGCAAAGTTAACAAGAACTTTTGATCAGCCATTATATGAACCAGATTCAAGAATCATCAAATTATTTGAAATAAGCGAGTTGAAATGATGCGACACTCATAAGTTGCCAACCTAGTAAAAAAAATTAACAGTTCACTATCCTATCCTCTATCCTGCTTCCAGGAAGAAGATCCAAGAATCATCAAATTGTTTGAAATTTCCTGACCCGTACATCAATTTTACACGAGATTATGTAAGGGCTGAGCATGTAAGGGCTGAGCTTCGAAAGAGGATTGTTCAAATGTTTTGAAAATGAAAAGGAATCAAAAGAGTTCGAAATCCCGGGCGATTGTACAAGGGAACTTTTTTGGTGAAGTGGGCCCAACCTCTCATGTACAAATACATTTTTCATTGGGGGTAGGCCCACCCCTAAAGTATAAAAAAATATTTGGGGGTGAGCCCAACTCCCCCCCTCCCCCACACTCGTCGATTTCTGGCTTGTGGTAACCTCTTCGCCTAATCCGGAACATCCAGCCCTGACTTTATTCCATCTCGTTTTAACTTCTTTTCTGGCCAAATTAACCCCATAACATTTCGGCAAGAGGTATTTTTTCCCGTAAGGGGGTACAGACCTGCCCCATCATACGCTCCCGACATACCTGTAACGCTGGTCCAAGACCAACTACATGCTGGCGACCAGGAAGGGGGGGGGGGTCGCCGGGGTACGGTACTTCGCGTCGGGATTTTGGCGCAAAATTTAAAAAATTCAAAATTTTTTTTGCGGCCTTCGGCACAAATGGCGCAAATCACAGGGGAGCCCTTACCTTTTTTCGGCCGCCTTCGGCGGCGAGGGGGGATGGATGTAGCTAGCTACATACGGGTTTCCGGCCAGGGGAGGGCCAGTATGTAGATAGCCCCCCCCGGTTACAGGTATGGCTACCGATCTGCCCTCGCCACTGGATATTAATTGATTTCGTAGCTATAAGGTATAGTTTCAATGCAAGAGCATGTGAATCCAAGAAAGCTTTATTATATGATTTCAATATTTAGCTCAGATCAGATTCGAATTGACAAAACAGTAAAAAAATTAAGAATATTGAATAATCTTTCATTCAGTCACAGTAGTTTCGGAACCATTGCGTCTCTTCGACGGAATTCTCGCTGCATTGATAGAACCATTTTAGTCTCGAGACGAGCAAGACGTCGATCTTTCTTGATGTAGCGTTCTTTCCGCTCCACACAGCAAGCACCGCAGGCCCAGTACCTTCTCAGGCCAACAATTATGATCATTTCCCATACAACGAGCACTCCTGTAATATAAGTTTTTGCTCTGAGAATTGAGGAAGAATACTTACGCACTGTGTATTTAACTGTAGGAATAATATCCAAAACTTTGGTACAAAATCTACTGGACAGAATGGGGACATGTCCGGTTGGGGATATTACCCCTCATATCAGTAACGCTGGTCCGAGATCAGCTATATGCTGGCGACCGGAGGAAGGGAGGGGAGGTTACGGTATTTCGTGTCGGAATTTCGGCGGGAAAATTCAAAAATTCAAAAATATTTTTCAGCCTTCGGACGAATGATAAGGGGGATTCTAACCTGTTAGAGGCCGAGGGCCATTCTATCCAGTGCTTGTCCGGTCCGGACAGAGGTGGGCGTAGGGGGGGGTGCGCACCCGCCCAGACGGGTTGGCAACTTTGGGGTCCGAGGTCTGGGAGGGGGGAAACGAGCAATATAAGGGTCCGCCCTGTGATTGCTTCCTAAAAAGGCAAATTTTTTTGAATTTGCAATGAATAGAATGGGGTTTTCAAACCGGCGACCTTTTCTTTTTTTTGGTCGACAAACGACAAGCACTGGATAGAATGAGGAAAAAAATTGTTACATTTTTTTGTGCTCATAAAAGGACCAATGTTCAATACGAAAAAGCGCCCCAGGGTTCGCGAAGCATTAGTTTTCTTAAAAAATTAATGAACGAGATTGCTTTCTGTTGAATTTTTTAGATGTAGAGCTGAAGCGCGTTGACACCTGTCGATTGAAAGGGGTGCTGATGTTTTCAGCCATTTCTCGTCCGCACCTTGATCAAAATTCACGAATTTTTTTCAGATTGCAAAACGTGGACAATAAAATTACAGAAGCTAGTTGTCTTTTGCTAATTCAGTAAAGGAGGTCGGTAATTAGCAAATACAATGGGAAAATAATAGGGTCATCGGCTAATTACCGACTTCTACAAAGTCTGGTCGGTAATTAGCCGATGACCTATTGTTCTCCCATTATATTTGCTAATTATCGACTTACTTTACTGACTTTGCAAAAGACAATACTGCTAGCAACCATCATACGTGAAAAATTAGCAGTGTATCAACTATCATACGTGAAAAATTAGCAGTGTACCTCAAAACGGTTGGGGGGAGGGGGTGCCAATTTTTTTCCCCCATTCTATCCAGTGGAAATTCAAAAAATTTGCCTTTTTAGGGAGCAATCACAGGAGGGACCCTTATATTGCTCGTTTTTTTTGCACCCCCCTCCCAGACCTCGGACCCCAAAGTTGCAAACCCGTCTGGGGGGGGGGGTGCGCACCCCTCCAAACCCCCCTACGCCCACCTCTACAGTGTATGTACTGCTAATTTGCGTGTACTACTATTTCTGAACTATTTTCTCTCACAAGGTAAAGAATGACAATGAATGATGGCGTACCGATTCCGAAATAGAAGCTGGTAGGCGGATACTCGAACGTCATGGTCCAGCCACCCAATGGCATCAACAGCACCATGAATGGGTGTGACAAGACGAGATGAGCGAAAATGAGAAGACCGGGATGCCGGCCGAACAGCGCTGAAGTGCGCGGGACCGCCGGCGCCTCGAGTCAAACACGGACGTCACCGCTTTATGGGAAAATCGACCGGAGGGAAATGGAAACGAGAAGCGCCTTCGCCTTCCAAATCGCGACACTCCCTGGGGGATTCAAACACTCTGTCTCCATTATCATCCCTTCCTTTACAAACCGTAAATCATGCTTTCAGCAATATACGCTCAGCGAAGTACAGTGTATAATATTTGTCAATGGCAATTGACAAGTTGGTCAAATAAATTTCTAATGCAACATAAGGTTACGGTATTACGGTAATTAGGTAAAATCTGGGAAGCTATTTTTTTGAAGCCTTCCAAATCATTTTCAGGACTTGGCTTATTTAATGAGTGCATAATATTTGTCAATGGCAACTGGCACGTAAGCTGGTCAAATGAATCTCTAATGCAACAAAAGGTTACGATAATTAGATAAAATCGGGGAAGCTATTTGTTTGAAGCCTTTCAAACATTTTCTGGACTTGTTGGCTTATTTAATTCGGCAGATCTTATGGTACATGACAACAATTTTTGCCAGAATCAGAAGTTTTCCTACCCATTTTTTTTTCTAAACGGTTTTTAATTTTCTTGCTTAACTTCATTCTAAGATAGAAACCCAGCTTCAATTTGCCTCCCTCTCCCCTCGGTATTTTGCAAAGAAATCAAGAAAGAGCTATCACTGCCAGACAGAGAAACTCCGAGAGTCAAAGAATAGGAGAAGGGCGCTTTTATGCGAAAATCGACCGCGATGTTCGCGATGAGAAGCGAAGAGCCCTCCAGCGGAGAGATTAACGACCCTCTGTCCTCCCCTTTCGATGTGCGCCGATATCGTAGCTCAGCGCCCCATTCTTCCTCAGCCAACCGATTGAGGCTAATGGTCAACCGATTGATGCAAATGGTCAACAGATTGCCGGAATCAATTAGTAATGGGAAGAACACTATTTCCTCGATGCATTTCGCTTTTGTTGTACTGCTGACAACATTTTTTTGGCAAAAGAGGGACTTTTTGACTTTGAGATGGCAATTTCGAATAATATAGTGGTCAATACCGACTGTTGGATCATATTGAGTTGAAGATAGAGTCATTTTATGACAAGATGGCGATGAAATCGGCAATTTTTGACATTTTTGACATTTGACAGCTGCAGGCACATCTTAGCACAGCAGACAATTGCGCGCATTGCGAACACACAGGCAATCATCTCTGAGCCTAGCAAAGGAGGATGACGTTGGCGGATAGCTCAGTGGTAGAGCAGTGACCATGTTAGTCAAAGGACGAGGGTTCGATTCCCTCTCCAGTCGGCCTTATTTTTCCTTGCTCTGCTCATCATACAATTTAAAAAATCATCATTGGTACGTACTACATGAACTTGGAATGTTTCAGAAGCGCCAAGTAAAGTTCCGATTTTGAACATCACTGATTTCATGGAGGCAATCTCATATGGTAATAGAAAACAAAATTTATTTAAGAAAATTGTTGAAGCTCATTATAGGACCTTATAATCGATGTTTCGCATACCAAACAATGATTTCTGCAAATTTTCATCGCACACTTTCTTCGACGGCCCATCCCGTTTTCTTAAAATACAATTGTCAATACTGGTTGATAATTGTTGACTACCCAAGACGCTTTAATAAATAAATTAACAAGTATCTGTATCGCACTGTTATCGCACTTTCATTTCAGCGTATGTTTTAAAGTGCAGATTTATGCCCACATAATCTTCTCTTGTCGTTCCTGTGATATTATGCCCACAATTTAATTGAATTGAATTTATGCCCACAATGGGCATTACGGTAAATTGAATATTTAAAAAATGCATTTTTCATAACGATTGCTTTCATCAACCATTAGAATCACTACTATTTCTCAACTATTTCGTTGTGTGCTCCAACGTATTCCTTTATGGGTGTAGCAGGAAGAATTGTTGAATCAATTTCCGCGTACGAGTTGCTTCGTTTCCGCCATCTGACGGAATAAGATTGATCATTGACGATCTGTCAGAAGAGCGATTATTCTGGCGAGAGATGTGCAGCATGCTGTCCGCTCTCAACTAAATCACTCACTGAGGGTACACGCACTACTCGCTGGCTCACTGGTCGATTTAAGATTCAACTATAGCGGAGTGCCGACGCATACTGTCCGCACGCGGACAACCAGTCGAGGTTGCGAAATACCCTACTTTCAGGAATTCGGTGAGACTTAAAGCGATTCAGGGCGAAATTACCGAGTTTTTCCTAATGAGGAACGAATAAGGAAATAAGAATTATCAATATTTGTGTTTCTGGCGCACTATTTACGGATTTGTACGACTTTCCGAAAATATCCCCTTCGGGGATAATTCGGATACAAATTGAGTTCGATCAGAGTGCCAAAACCAAATACACCCCCATGGGGATGATATCGGAAAAACCCGGTACATATCCAACAACAGACATGGCCAGTAAACAACCGACCCCTGTTTATAATGCACAGATAGGACTAGCAACATTTATGTCCAGCGGACCATAAAAGTGCGCGTTGCTTAGTACCTGAATCATGATCCCGTGTCAATATTCTGCGCGAAACCAATTTTAATACGGGTTGCTATGATGACCGGTCACATGCATGACCGCAATATTTAAACCGAATAGAACTTCAATTTGCTGGACATGTATGAGTATTGTAAACGCGATTTAATATAGCGGATTTCTTGGAGGGAGAAACAATTCCGCCACATCGTAGTAGTGAAAAAAAATTGATGGCAGTTTTGGTCGTTGACTATTCTTTTTATCTTTTTGCCCGCGCTTACTCAACCGGCCGATCTGAAACGCTAGAACGTGCGAAAGTGTGTGCAAATGTGACACAAGTGTCGAAAGTGTGCGCCGTAATGCAGAACGCAGCCATCTGTTTTGATAACGATGAGCGAAAAATTACGCAGAGAATGCAGAAACGCAGTACTGGAGAAGCTCAAAACAAAACTTCGGTCACTCCCTTCATCATAGATGAAGATATTGTTTACAATTGTGAAGAATGTATCATTCAAAATGCAAGCAGATTTTGTTTGTGAAAATGTAACGGTTTTTCCTATTGTCCTTGTTGAACTGACGGATACCGGGATTTTTAAAATAGGTTTTTCGGGACTTCAAATTGAGCAAGGGGTCCCTTATTAGATAGTTTGAACCAGGTGTGCTATGCGCGTATAAGTGTCAATTATTTCAAATAAGAGACAGGTTCCCTTATTTAGAAAACAAATCCAAATAAGAGATATCCCTGTCCCTTATTTCAAGGTGTCCCTTATTTGGAAACTCTCAGTAGTTTGACCCCAATACATCTCGGATCTCTTACTTGGTAAAACGACAAGTTTTACGGTAACTGAAATAATAGTTAGCGTACTAAATAATATTGCAAACAGCGATTCGAACTCGGGAACTCCTTCGAAGTCCACACTATCAGAGATGGCAGATGAACGAATATTATTTTCAAATTATTGAACATTTTCGATTGATAGGATTCATGAAACAAAACGTGTACAGGTATATGATTTTTTTGTCATTAAGTTTTTTTACCCAAAAATGGCTGAATGCCACTGAAACCAGCAAGGAGCTGGAAAGTGCTTGCTGGCTTGTGTTCAGCTCCTCGCTGATTTCAGTGGCATTCAGCCCTTTTCGGGTAAAAAACTTAATGACTGCGCGATGCTCAATATTTGACATTTTCTGAAAGATGGGCAGACATAGTTGTGAAAAGTAATTTTTTCATATAAAGAAAATGATGCAATCAGGCAAAAATAAGTAAACCTTAGTAAAAATGTATGCGCTACACGATGGTATAAACTAAACGTTTCACACGCACAGTTCTGGTACAGTTGCACGAACTTTCCGGACAACCTGATACCATATTCTTGGAACATACTGTGTAGGATGGCACCAATTTCAAGTCCTTTATGCGAATCACCAGATAGAAGAATCCATTGATTCATTCTGTAAACGTTGTTCGAGAGACAAATGGAAATCAATATTCACTCTTGTCGCTTAGCAATTGGTCGACTTTCGATAACCTTTGTTGAATTTTCCGCCAGCAAGTAACCAAACCCACCAGTATGGGTGCGTAAACCAAAGCTCGGTGGTTAGTTGGTTGCCGTCTTTCGCGCCCTTGCTGTTGCGTTGACAGCTGTTTTCATCAACTATTAAACCAGCGAGATCAGTTGTTTACTGAAATGGTCGGACTAATATGTCAATATTTGCGCTTAAACCGAAAATCTTGCAGACTCTGCGCGCAATTAATTGTTTTCGGTTCAGTCTTGGGTCTGTTTTTGACCATTTATGGACAAGATATCTTTAATTCTCGACATTACAACAGACCAAATAGAAAGAAACAACACGATCTGAGCGATGAGATTCGACTTGATCCTGTATTAGCAAAGCAACGATTTCAACAATTAACGCCGAATTTAGAACCAATCGCTGAGCAACGATATGTTACCGCCTCTTTCTTCGCTACCTGCAATGGTGGCGGAATATCGAATAAACTCTACGAATTAGTATCTTTGTATGGAATTGCGCGAACGTTAAATAGAATACCGTACGCTGATATGCAAATTGCTTGCAAAACTGGACCATTGGCCGATAAATTTTCTGGGATGTCTTCTCTCTTTCCGCAGCTTATTGAGGTAAGGAATTATTGTCAAACGAGAGTTACTGTAAGTTGTCGAATATGTAACTGACTATCAATAAAATTTTGCGACGAAGACTCAGTTATGAGTTCTCTGAATCATTTTAGGGTTGACGGCCACTGATGGATTATCAAAATTATCGACTGCAAGAAAAATATTTATTGCTGTTTGTTGCCAGGACAGACATGTTGTGTGTGTCATGTTGAACTAGAGCCAATCTGGAGCTGATTATCGATGAGGCTGAAGAGGCTATAACCTCCGGCTTCCATCTGCCCTAGTACTAGAGGGGGGGCGCTGAAGCCGATACCAGTGGTGTACACGGTTCTTGATTTCTCGGAACCGAACCGAACCGCCAAAAAAATTTTGGAACCGGAACCGAACCGAACCGCCAAAAAAATTTCTGGAACCGTGCGAACCGAACCGCCGGTTCGGTTCGGTTCAAAACCGGACCGTGCACACCACTGATTTGGATGACACTCCAAATACATCAATGGTTTCACTAAAAAACCTGCTTTGCGTGGTATAAACAGAATCAGAAGTGGGCGTCATCCATCTCTTCTTCCTCCACTTGCCTCAGTCAAAATCTGAAAATTTCAATTCACAAGACAGAGTTAAAAACACAAGCTATCAAGAAAATTCCATCTGTCATGAAAAATTCAATCATGTTGTCAAGAAAAGTTTTCTTTTTGTTCAGAGAAGTCA
>JAQGCX010000969.1:0-12879 GCA_034700205.1 Plectus parietinus | reverse complement strand
AAATACAAGGGGGGGGCCCCCTTGTATTTGGGGCCCCCTTTAGTTCGGAAAAACCAGGTATGTTTACAACGCACGTACTGTAAGAAAATCCGCGGCGCCCACGAGCCCACCCGCCCACCCGTTGTAACTCTCGCTTAACGGAGAGGTGGGCGTGGGGGGAGGGGTACGAGCAGGCCCGTGCCATGGGGTGATAGGATAAGGGGGGACCCTTACCTCGAAATCTGAAAATTACGGCGCCCCTAGGCTTTAGCCTAGTTAGCCTACCCTATGGCACGGGCCTGGGTACGGGGGTCAGACTGATACCTTTCGGGTGGGTCAAAACTGACGCTACCAGCTAAACGACAAACGTACGACTGTTACAATGACGACAGGCTAGTATGTTGCTAGGCGACAGTGACGTGCGTTCCACGCATTTTGCACACTGTCGCCTAGCAACACATTAACCCGTCGTCATTGTAACAGACGTACGTTTACCGTTTAACTGGCAGCGTCGGTTTTTACCCACTCGAAAGGAATTAGTCTGTACCCCCACGCCCACCTCTGATGTAAGGAGAGCACGCTGGACAGCTTTTTCGGATGATCGTGTTCCAATACCTTTCGGGATGGCTGACTTTATGCCTTATCAATATTGTGATAAATTCTGTTCGAATCGTACAAAAAACAATCGTGTTGTGGTCGACAAATACTCTTGTTTGTTTTAAAATTTACAGTTCAAAATCTGGCCAGCCCCTGAGGGGTACCCAAATATTCCCCAACCACCCTCTACCCGTGTGCACTGCCCATGTCTGGCCCGCCCGCCCCAAGTTTTCGGTGCTCCCCTACTTAAAACCTACAGTATCTCTGAAGCAAAGAGATCTTTCCAGACTATTGCGTGCAAAAATCAAAAAATATCAGTGAATTAATAGCGTTTTTTTAGGAATGACTTCAGCCTCATTCACAATCTTTTTCATGGGCGTCGCCATCGAGTGGCATTCGATCATTTTTTGCTCGATCGGTGCCACGTTCGGTATCGTAATCGGCATCGAATTCGTCGATCCGTTCATGTCCAAGGAGCAGAAGAAGATGTTCTTCGTGTCCATCTGGTTTGCCTTCGCCTGCGCTCTGTTCCTGCTGAACAGGCAGAAGAAACGGAAAACCTATTTGACGATTCAGATGTTCTCTGTGTGGAAAGCGATTCTCCTCATTTGCTGCGGATTTGTTGGAGGTATGCGCAATTTGCTTGCTAAATTTGACGAAAATTCTTAAATAGTGCTGGTAGATCCAGAAACGTAGTATGTAGGGATCGGGTAGGTTTATCTTTCAATCTTCATCCTTGCCGAGATGGTTCAACTTCAAAGGAAAAAAATCTAAGGAGATCGGATAATCATAGTGGACTGGGAAAAACGTTTTTGTCAGCCTACGTCAGTCTCCCCCCGCGGCATCGCCCCCACCCTCACTCTCTGTTATCGCCAAAAGAAATTTTGACTGTTTTCATGAGACTAATTGATGTTCTCGACTTTATGAACCGATTTGCGATTTGTCCTTTAGCGACATACGTGAAAATTGGTATTAGCAAAATTCAGTATAGAGATAGTAGAGTCCATTTCAATGACTCAGAACTTTTGAAATAGATTTGCACCGAGTGATGCACATCAGTTGCGGTGCATTATCAAACAGGTATTAGTGACGCAGACTACGAAGTTGTGCATTGACCAAAACTCAATCTTTTTTCGTCCGATCTGATTGCAATTAAACAATTTACAAATGTTCTCACTTAGTGCAATAGTTAGTGCCCATAACCTACTTGCAGTCGCGCTGTATACCGTACTAAACGTTGAAATCCATTCCAAAAGTTCTAAGTCCTTGAAATGAACTCCAGTATCTCCATACTAAATTTTCCTAATAATAGCTTAAAAAGTCCGACAATAACGACTTGCTGTTACAAGCAATTTATTTTCTGTTTCTAGCCACGAGCTCAGATGATTGCCACTTACGCTCTGTGCGGCTACTCAAACTTCAGCCAAATCGCCAGTCAACTGGCAATGTTTGGATCAATGTGTCCGCAAAAGAAAACTATCTACGCCAAAGTGGCCTTGAAGTCAATGATTGCAGGCAGCATTGCGTGTTTTATGACCGCCTGTATTGCTGGTTGGTTGATATTCCTTTCAATATTGTTAAGATGCAAAATATTCCAATGAACTGAATTATCCATGGGATCAACAGTATGAAAGCAAATGTTGTCATTTTCTGCTTCAGGCATTCTCGTTCCGGATCCTGTTACTGCATGCCCTCCAGTGAATTCTGCCGATACTTGCATCACTTTGGCTGCGTGAGTAAGAATCTTCGTCTTCGAACAGAATCCAAAATCGTGCCAATTTTTATTTGTATCTACGGTCGGATGTTGGGCGCATTCATTCCTTTGTTCGTATTTGAATACGAAAAGTCAATATAGTTTACAGACTTGTTACTTGTTTGAGTAATATTGCAACAGTATAGCTTATGATATAAATGGTAATATGCAGTTTTAATTTCAAATGTACAGCAGCAGCTGATCAGAACATGATCATGACACATTTAGAATTTCCGAGAAGCCCAGTTGAACTTCAAAAGCTATTTTTATGCGCGAAAAGGTCGCTCTGTAATAGAATCATTTGCGCTATTTGTCGATGCAACAATGCGCTTCGCCCACAAACACGGCACGAAATCGCCGCTCAAAATATCTTGAACGGAAGTGGGCTGTTCAGCGGCAGGCACAGTCCTAATTTCCGTTTATTTTATTGAAATGATTGTGAGCAAAGGTCGCTTGAACAACACCTACTAACGATGCAAATAATGGACAACAGGAGCAGGATGTGTTTTGTGCATGTGCCTACGTTGTTTGCTGTGCAAGGCGCACAATTACAAGTTAACGATCTCCTCGGGCGAGAATCGGCGCCCGGATTGAAAAGCAGAAAAATTCAATCGACGGCGCATTAACGGTCCGTCACTGCGTGATTCTCTCCTCCCTGGTCGATCAGGGCGTCGCATCAAGTCGATTGCAAACGAAAATGACTCCGGCTGCCACTACCATAGTGCAGTTAGACGACAACCGCAAACGGTCGTCAGTGCGGCTTGGAAGCATGGAGACCGTCGATGCGTTAGGCGCGGAATCGCGCCTCTTCGGCGTTGTGCAGCTGGTGCTCAAGTACACTGGCATGCAGGTCGGAGAGAGGAAGAAGACCGCAGACGACGACACCGACTCCGCCTTCAGCAACAACAACAATCGCAAGCACGCGCCCATCTTGCGTCGTCTGCGTCTTGCTGCTTTCTTCATCATCTTCTTGCTGGTTTGTCACATTTATTTTACACCTGTCTTTGTACGACAGCTGATACAATAAATTTCATATTTTTTTACTGACATGGACGTAAGGATGTATGGATGGAACCAGTGCCGCGTCAAGTCAATCGATAAGTGTATGTTTTGAACGTGTCTGTACACGACTACAGACACGTTCAAAACATACAATTATCGATTGACTTGACGCGGCACTGAATATAACCATACCTGAGCAAGGTTGGACCCCCATGACGTATCCTGTGTAGACTTTTGTAGGCTTACCGTATTCTAATATGCAAATTTAAATATGTAATGTCAAATATGTAATGGCGGACCTTGCGCAAGTATGGGTGCAACGTCCAGTCCCATGAACTAGGTCTATCAATGATCTCCTCCAATTCCCCACCCAGACCTACCCTAATCAATGCCCAAGTACAAGTTTCTATTGCAGGTCTTGTACCGTGCTGCAGCGCTCGCGTACAAATGCGACTTCCAACTCGGCCTCACTATGGCGACGATCAATCAGTTCGCCGTGACCAGCTGGGCAACACAGTCGGTGATCAGTCTGGCATTTGTTGGCTGGTGGCAATATACGGGCGTGATCGGGCGTTTCTGCCGTCTGCTTGTTGCCGCCAACAAGTACAAAGGATGTCAAACGATCTATGGTCATCGCCACATGAAGATCCGTCTGTGCGTTGTGGTGTTGACGACAATTTTGGGCATTGGCTCCACCATCGCGACCAGCGTTGTCGGCTTTGTCACCAATGGGGCGTTGTTCTCCGCGAACAGCAGCAGTAGCGACATCTATTTCGGCGTGCGCGCGCTCTACCCCTTGTACTTGGTGACGCTGACCTGGGCAATCATCGCGTGGTTCATGGCGCTGAGCATCTACACCATGTCGTGCGGCGCGACGCTAGTGGAGATCATGCATTTCAACGCCGACCTAATCGAGGCGGGCCACAACGGCCACATGAACCACCCAGATCTGCTGGTGGGTGTGTTCATCAAGCACGGCGACCTGAGCACCGTCGTGCACCACCTCAACCGTTCCTTCGAGGTATATGCCTTTCTAATCGCCGGCTCGAACATCCCTTGCACCATCGCCACCATCTATACACTGATCAGAAACAACAATGAGATGCACCCCATTGGCTTCTACTTGGTCTGCTTCAGTGCGATTCTGGCTATCGTACAATTGTGGGCGCTTTCTGTAACTCCGGCAAGAATTTACGATCAGGCAAGTTTGTTCATCTCATAATTCCATATTCAATTCTTGTTTCTCGCAGAGAACCGAATTATCCAAGTGCTATATTTTTAATCTGGCACGTATCAGACGCCATTTCCTTTGTCTTTGTGTAATATGAATGCTGCCGCGACGCGGCTTATGGAACTTTCCATAATATTAATAGAACTCGATATTCTACCTCTAGCAGAATGATGTTCACTTTCAATGCAAACAAAGCAATCTTGGTTCCGTTGCTATTGAAAAAGCCGATCTATTTTTAACGCATGCCTTCTTTGATCTCGTTTGAGCAAATATTTTACATCATTAAGAGTGGGTTTACAGATCCGCGAAGCCAAAGAAATCCTATACGCCGAGAAGAGTCTATGGAAGCAATTCGACGAAAAGGTTGGTCGGCGCCCTTTTCAGGGTTACGCAAATGTATTATTTGATTGCTTGCAGACCTACGCAATCGCAAACACGTTCACCAATCGTATTGCGCAGGCCAACACGGGTATCGGTCTTTGGGGATTCGCCATGATCAGCAAACCGCTGATTCTTACCGTATGCAATTATCGATTTATACACTCCCATTCGATACTAATATGCCATATTTTTTGCAGACAATGTCGCTCATCGTCACTTATATCACTCTATTGCTTCAGTTTCAAGCAAGGAAATAATGAATAGAAGATTTCTCTTGTGCATATTTTGGAAATCCGCCGATAACCATTGAATTTGGTGAATCGTTATTATTCTGTGAACCACTTTTATTCGCACGTACTGAAAAATACTTGTATTTGCTTGAAAGCCATTTGAGCGTTAAACACAAAAAAAGAATATATACATGAACAATCAAAGATGTTATAACCGTCAGGCAGATTTAAACAGAAATATTACGAAGTAGCAACATGGGGAACAAAACTGTGCAACAGAGAAGATAAAAACAGAGTTGACTCTTGATACAGGCTGCAATTTTGTTTTCATCCAGCGTTTTGTTTTCTTTGAATGATGTCCGGTGCCCGAGTCCGTTGCAAAATTTGCCGGTTTGCATGAGCCGATCCCATTACAACAGCTGTTTGACTGAAATAATGTTTGATTGGTAAAATTGATAAAAGATTCTCGGTTGGAGCGATTTCATAATTACCTTAGAATTATTATAAAAATTAATGTCACAGGATATGAAAGGCGAGGCGACGTTTTTTGTCAATATTTTCTTACTTTGTACAAGCAAATATTCTTGGTTTGTACTGATGTCTGAAGGCATTGTATTCAAGTTTATAAAATTACTAACCAAACAATGTCATCTTTGATGCGGTAGTTGACCGGGCAACCAAATCCAAAGAGTAATTTTTCATGCGCGTCCCAAAAGTTCTGTTTGCACGCCGTAAAACAACATTGTGCGCAAATACTCTGGTTGGCGTGTACAACATGTGCCTCTGTTGGTTTCAAACAGTCATAGAGCAAATTCAGTTCGAGAATATCTGCTTCACTCAGGTCGTCGTGCTCTGTTGTTCGCTGCCCATTTTTCTTCGCTAGGTTACCATAGTGCATGATGCTGTTATAATCGTACGGAATGCCCAGCCTGTTATAAAAAAACTGGCGTTTGTACCGTATTGATTTCGCATTGCAATAGAAACAATGCATAGGTGTACCTGGGCGCAGACATGGGCACGAGAAATTTTTTTTTGAACAAGCACTGGATAGAATGGGGTTTTGGAGGCCGCCGGGGGGATATTCCCCCCCCCCCCAGGCAGGCGCGGATTTAGAGTACGGGGGGCCCTGGGCCACAAATTCAATGGGGCCCCCTAACGTACCGAGGCAAATTTTTTGAACTTTTGCACAGTTGAAGGCAAATTTTTCTACATACTTTTGCAATTTTGGTTGGTGAGTGACGTCGGGGGGCCCCCTAAAGTGACTGTAAACCGGGGGCCCTGGGCCACGTGGCCCATGTGGCCCATTTATAATCCGGCCCTGCCCCCAGGTCGAAAATTTTTGGTACTAAATCCCCCCCTAGGGGTCGAACCTTGCCCATCTCTGCCTGGGCGGGGGGGGGGAGTTTGCGATTGCGACTCCCCTCGAAAGCAAGAAAAATACGGTATTTAGGGTCCTGACACGAAATACCGTAGGCAAATTTGAGATCCCCTCACATTTCGCACCAAAAAAATTTGCGACCCAACTTTGGACCCCGAGGAATACCTATGCAACAATGACCTTCGTACCTGAAAACGGGATCAGAAGATGTGTCCTTGTCCATATCAGTATCAGATTGTGCGTCCGCAACATTGACGTGATTGTCCCGATCGAAGCGCTGGTGTTCGTGGCCAAATCCGAGAGTGTGCATCAGCTCATGCAACAGCACAGCATTCATATTATCCTTGCAACCCATTTTCACCACTATTATTTGCAATCCATTGTTCAACCGGTGCTCTTTATAACCAATATCGGACATTGCGCAGAAGTCCACGTCGCAGTCGACTGCCGTGATAAATAACTGGCGATAGTCGACAATGCTCTTTTCTTTATTGACAAAACGAACACAACTGACAGACTCGATGTGCTCCATTGCCCAGCGAATCGCCGAACGGATCTGAAAAAAATATAAAATATTGTTGGATTGCTTTACTCATTTTTCTTTGTTACGAAAGACAACGTAAACGTAGGGTGAACCTTTGATGGCACATGAGGTGCGATAACATAAGGAACCGTCTTGTTTGGCCAAATGTTGATTGACTCTTCATTGGACAACTCGCTGATGGCGACGCTGGTCACTGTAGTACTGTCAGTGTTATTGTCGATAAAGTCAGTGGAAGTGATGACAATACTGTTGTCAGTGGGAATACTGCTTTTACTCGCTTCGATACATAGTCCTCTTTCGTACAATTTGTAGGAAGCAAAGAAGTCGTTGAGCGGAAGTGTGTTGGAATCGGTGATGCCGGGAGACATGGCGTTGGTTTTGCCGGTGGCATTTGTGATGTTTGTAGCTTGACAACACAACAGTCCATCAACTTCTTTGTCGATGACAGCGTCTTCATTATTTTTATTTGAAATGTCGAGCGCTCTTGAATGGATTTCCACTGGACTCAAAGAGAAAGCGATCCAAATTAGAACAACGGAATTCATTCATAGTATTGAACAGAGAAAAGGACGAAGCTCGAGACGGAATCTTTGCACACAAGAGGAGCTGAGCTCAGCACTTGCGCTTTGTGCTCGCTCTGGTATCGCAGCGTACGTTTCTGATGAAAAACAGATGGCATGGCTTTCTGTTGTGACTTGTGAATCATCGAGTCAGATGTGAGCCAATTTTTTTGGGTGAACGCGATGAAAGCAAGACACATGGCAGACGTGCAGGCGCGTGCATCAGTTTGAGCGAGAGACGCACTGGTACTTCACGATACGCCACTTGAACCTTCTCAATGGCTACAATTGCAAATAATAACAATGAAAACAACAAATGACAATTTATGAAATTAGAACTGCTTTTTCCATTCGTGTTAATGGTGTCCGAGACCGGCTACACCCTGGTGTAAATATGATCCGAGGCCGGCTACACGCTGGTGTAAGTGCTACACCCTGACGGCCCTCCAGGAAGGGAGTACCTACCGTATACTTTTCGTGTCAAGATTCTGGCGCAAAATTAAAAAATTAGGCACGAAAACGAAAAAGCACCCCATACCCCTATGCCCACCTCTGAGTCAGACGGCGTGTTCACATTACTGGACGTTAAGGGCAGGGCTAGATTATAGTATAGGCTAGATAGGCTGAAGCCTTGGGCCCCCTAACTAGACTTAAAGACATTTGTTTTTAACAGGTGAGCACTTTTCCGAAACCTCTTGTTACGAGTTTTCGAATGAGCCATTTCTTGTGCATATCCGTCGAAATCGATTTTTTTCGATTTTTCCAGCCCTTGTCATGAAGCACACTCATCAATTGCCGATCGCAAAATCAAAAAATCGAAAAAAATTGATTTCGACGGATATGCACAAGAGATGGCTCATTCAAAAGCTCGTAACAAGAGGTTTCGGAAAAGTGCTCATCTGTTAAAAATAAACGTCTTTAAGTCGAGTTATGAAGCATTTTTTGTAACCCCCTTGACTGATTCTGAAGGGACACTATCGAACCCAAAATTTGTACACACCAAGCCACCCACTGGGGACATCTCCATTAGAAATTTCTGCTCTCTAGGTTGATTTTCGGCAAAGTTATGGCCAGAATTATTTTCTTTTGGGACACCCTGTAGAATTTCTCAAGCACATTCAATGGTTGAACCAAATTTTTCATAAAAATGGACCGCTGGGTAAAATTCGCACAACTCTCCGTTACTAGCAAGAATTTCGGATTTAAAGGAATACACTCCGTGTCTCACGCAAATTTTCATCGCGTCATTTCATAAAACTGTCGAGTTATTGAGAATTGAGGAAATGAGGAGCGCGGACTAATGGGCGCGGACCGATGTTGAACCTCTTCAAACTGCAAAACCGCCAAACCGCACATGAAACTGGATAAAACCGGATAATCCAATCAAAGAGCTTCGCGCACTGATTTCTGATTGGATCATCTACTTTTATCTAGTTTTATCCGGTTTGATCTGCGGTTTGGCGGTTTTGCGGTTAGAAGATGTTCAACACTGGCGCGGACAGATATTAAATAGTGCATAAGATTTGCTGAAATAGTGCATAATGAATGAGAGGCCATCTAACTGTAGCTAATTAATGAAAACCGATGCCCGATGACTGACAGCTAATTAAGTTGCATGACTTGAGCGTATTAAATAGTGCATAAGACATGTTACGCACAATTTTTTGTGGAAAATAGTAAGGGGAAAAAATAATACATACATACTTTTTTGCGATATCCCCAGCATGGAGTCCATCCCCTTTTTTCCAATGTCAGTTCCCATCTAGTCTGACATGAACTTTTCCCTAAGAGATACACGAAAAATCGTCCAACCGACGCCTTATCAGAATCTTATGCACACCTGCGCCCTCTGCCCACCTGCGATGACAAATGGGACGAATTTGGAACGTATTCACTGATAAATATAATGATCATGAAGGAAAATTACCGAAACACCTGAAGTTTTGCACAACCAGAGTTGAGCAGAAGCAGCCGATGGACGACGTCATTACAGTCAAAACCGGATAAGAGCACAAAATGCGTATCAATTGTTTGAGCACACGCCAAAATGGAAACTCACTACGAAGAACTGCGTAGCCTCTTTGCGTGGTGGCGTGCGCTCAAACAAATGATACGCATTTTGTGCTCTTATCCGGTTTCCACTGTTTTCGATATGTTGCTGTCAAAATGCAGAGTAATTATTCCCAGAGACCATGGATTGCGTTGACATTAATTATTAAATGTTAACTACAAATGTTCAGTCTGCCTCTGGCGATGTTGCTCGAGAGCAGCTCCTTGATGAATTTACTTGATCACTTCGAAATTGACTTTTCGGCAATCTGGTGATTGACAAGCTGCCGTTATTTCTCTGAGAGATGTGTATTCTGCCTCTAGCGTTGCTCAAGCTGTCCTAGATAATATGGACGTGCAGAAATGCAAAAAATCTGGTTCGTAAGGTACATGCCTGTCAGAGATATAACCGCAGCTTGTCAATCCACAGATCGCCGAAAAGTCAATTACGAAAGTGATCAAGAAAAGTCATCAAGGAGCAACATTGCCAGAGGCACATTGAACATTTTTAGTTAACATTTAATAATTAATGTCAACGCAATCCATGGTCTCTGGAAATAATTACTCTGCATTTTGACAGCAGCATATCAAATAATGACGTCGGCCGTCGGCTGTTTCTACAGGGTGGCCCAAAAGTTCCCGGCAAAAATGAAATCGGTTTAATTTTATTTCTATCATCGAGATTTTCACAATCAACCTCCACAAAAATTAAACTTTACAATTTTAAGAACAAAATATATTCATTTCTGCTCAAAATGTCCTCAAAATGTCGTGAAAGTTTGGCTAAGTATTTTCTGAGAAAAAAATTTATTAAGGTGCTGCATAAGTTCCTGCCGGTCCGAATTTTTCAACAATTTATTATTCTCATCAACATTACTGCGGATCAATGATATATGCGCCGTCGTTGTCAATGACTTCTTGCTATCGCGCAGGCAGTTTTTGGATGCCCGTAGTTTCAGCTTCGGGTTTCGGCTTGGGCTCATCCTGATCCCCGGCCGAGATCCACTGATGCTTCCGGCTGTGGTTAGCTTATAGCACCCACTTCTCGTCCTCGATGACGACCAGCTCCAGCCTGTCCATCCATCCACATACACATTTTAAAAAAACGGCAGGAACTTATGCAACACCCAGTGATTTGATTTTTGGTCGGGAACTCTTGGGCCACCCTGTACTGAACTGAGGCTGTGCAAACTACATTTTGGACGATCTGTAATTGGTTCAATAAAAAATTATAGGCACATCTGCCGCTAGTTAAAACTCAAGATAGAGGTGAGTCAACGGAAATGCAGGCAACACTTGCCAATAGTTCCAATCCCATTAAAGCCGATTTACTTCATAACCATGTGTCAGTCTTCAAACAGCTCTGGTGTTTGAAGAAATGGCTCTGGTGGATTTTCTTCAGTTATTATCCAACATTTTTATGCTTGAAACTTTTCCCATTTACATCATGTACCTGATAACTCTGTTCAAAAATCGCAAAGACGAAACGCTCAAGTCGCCCTTTTTCAAATTGATGTTCAGCTCAGGAATTGCCGATGTGGGAATGATTTTCACACTGATAATGGGCAATGTCTTGGCAGCTTCTGGTCTTGTGCCAGAGGTCTTCGTTTTTTTGGGCGATTTATCAGCGAGATTGTCGAACATCGGACTTTATGGTTTCGGACTCGCTCAAAACTTCGGCGTTCTGTTTGTGGCTTTCAACCGGTTTTCGGCCTATCTAATGCCTTTGAAGCACAGCAAGGTGAAATTGCGAATTTGCAAAGTTTTGTAAATTTTACTATTACGGTGTTTCAAAAGTACTGAGCGTTTTTCTTTAATCATGTATAAAATGTAGTAATCATATTTCTGATCTCTATGTCAAATGAAAGCGCGTTTTCTGCCGATCACGATGATATCTTGCTTTTATTTTTCTGCAACTTTATTGGGAAGATTTGCTTTTTAGAGAAATGCCTGTTAGCAAAGAGAAGCTC
This sequence comes from Plectus parietinus, assembly GCA_034700205.1. Classification (NCBI taxonomy): domain Eukaryota; kingdom Metazoa; phylum Nematoda; class Chromadorea; order Plectida; family Plectidae; genus Plectus; species Plectus parietinus. The sequence continues at coordinate 1,205 of JAQGCX010000969.1, read as the reverse complement.
GCTCTCTCAGCGTCTCTCTTTGCTAAAAAGCATTATTCTAAAATGCAAACCATTCCTATAAGGATGCAGAAAAAACTGATATATGATATGTAATGATTTTTTGGGTATCTGTTTTTTTAAGCGACGAATTTCTTTTTTGAAATCGTTCTTTGTATGTGCAACGCGCATTAAATAATTTTAGGTTCTTTAGATTTTAAATACAAATAATTTTTAGATGTGGACCGACAAGGTGGCCAGAATTTTCATAATTGCGCAATGGCTGATGTCTTTTATCTCAATCACTCCGTTGTTGTTTTATTTCAAATTCATCACTGTTTTCGATAATGACAACAAAACAGTTTTGCTGCAGTGGGACAACAGCGTACCTTTTACCCAATTGTACCCCTATGTCATCAATGGACTGGTTAGCGGTCTCATGGCAATAACGATCATCGTTATCTATATCATCATCTTTCTTGCTGCTTTAAAGAGAAAGGTGAGAGAGAATATTTGCACGAAAATACAGCAGTTTTGAAACACTTTAAGTGAACGTAACAAACAGATGCAAATACTGTATATATTATGAAAATTTAGAACGGAGATACCTGTGTCCATTTCATGGTCGCAGCAGAGGTAGGCAAGGGGGTATGGGGAATACGTACCACCTGTACCTTTTGCCTCACTGGCCTGGGAGTACAAGAAAAATCAGCAATATAATGGTCCCCCCTTGTAATTTGTATCCCTTGTATCCCTTGTACCCTCACCATCCACCAGACATTTTCGTACCCCCTCCCCCAGATGCGAACACGTGCCCAGCTCTGAGTCGCAGTTAATTTGAATTGACTGTCAGTGTAGTCGTGCACATTAATTGCGATTCAATTTCGAACAAGTTTTTAGTGAAGTACAGCTACGCAGGTAAACTTGTTCAGAAATTGAGAGAACACAAGGGAAGTGGAAAATTTTTCTTGAGACCCCGATCCGACATTGGAATCGGAACGGGAAATTCTTTACGTATGATTCGCGCGTACAGGGTGTCCCAAAAAAATATATGTTAGGCCATAACTTTGTCGAAAATCAACCTGGAGAGCTGAAATTTTGAATGGAGATGTCCCTAGTGGGTGGCTTGTCGTGTACAAATTTTGGGTTTGGTAGTGTCCCGATTTTCGTGGTGGGACCCAAAGATGTGCCAAAAACTGCTATGCAAACATGACCAACTTTGGCACCTT
>JAQGCX010000968.1:0-12882 GCA_034700205.1 Plectus parietinus | reverse complement strand
GTTAACCGGATTGTGAAGACGCACCGTACACCGAGAATATTTGCGACCAATTTCGTTGTGTGACCATTATCAGAAATTATTATTTCCTGCTTCCTATCATTATAATATATAATACTCAGTAATATTTACGCAGCGAAAAATTGCTTCGTCTCATGAATATCAATCTGTTTGAACAATATTCAATTCCGATTAACTCTCGTAGAAATGACGAGTAAAGAAGAATTTACACACAATCAATCGGGGACGTTATATAGCAACACTTTGGTCAGCAAATTTGTGCCAAATTAGACATTCGTCAAATCAAGTCTATTCGTTTCCTCCTCCAGCAACGAAATGAACAGAAAGAGATGGTAGTAAAGTTTTATCGTTTGTTCCGTCTTTCGATTGTTTCGAGGCTTTATCGCTCTATCCAGTACTCGAGGGTAGATATTGCTGAATAAAAAAACAAACTAACAAACCTTGGTCCGGGTGAACTTCGCTAGAAATGCCATCGCAGACCGCCAACACTTGCACATAAAAGGCTACAAACGGGGATTAACAACAAGAAATTATTAATGTCCTTCGAAAAACACTCTTTGAGTGTTCGGTTGGTTAACCGGCAAAAACATCGCATTGACAAAAGAGCAATTTCGTCGATTCCACTTTTTATACGTCATTGGTTCTGGATTACACAGCTGAGTTGATCAGGCGACATGAAAATGCAACGCGATCAGTTGCGAAAATCAAACAGTCATTAATCGGTATCACATCAAAGAAAGCAAAATACAGCAAAAAGTGTGCCACAATAGAAATGACGCAGAACGAATATCGGTGACGATTCCGATGAAAGGACAAAAGCGCCGATCGGAAAAAGTTACTGTATACAACACAGAAATGGTCAATTTGGCAGATGGGCGACCAACACCGAATAATTAGGGTGTGACGAAACGAAACGAAGGCAAACAGAAGATTCAGTTTTTGCCCAGTTTTTGCTTCTTCCACGCACTGATACGCTCCTTCAGTTCCGGTTCTGCAAAAGAAAGTCACAATCGTTTGCTCAGCAGTGACAGAAAGCGTACGCGGTTTCAGATCGGATTCCTTGAGCGGTTTGCGATTGAAGGGATCGGTTGCGTCGCTGAGCAGATGGCGGATGATGTACTTACGGTCCATGACGGTGCCAGAAGGCAACTGTACCGGGTCAGACATCAGCGTGTTCATCAGTGGATCTGAACGAACATTGATGCTTCAGAAACCAATTACCGTATTTTAAGAAATAGTGACCCACGCAGAAACAGTAACCTACGCAGAAACAGTAACCCACGCAGAAATAGTAACCCACGCAGAAATAGTGACCCACACGGAAACAGTAAACCACGCAGAAATAGTGTCCCACGCAGAAACAGTAACCCACACAGAAATAGTGACCCACGCAGAAATAGTAATCCAAGGTAGAGGAAGATTGAATTAATACTAACTGAGGCAGAAATAGTAAACCATGGGTTACTACTTTCAGTACTGGGCAAAGACAAATTTATCCAAAAATCGATGCGAAATATGGATTTATATGAGCAATTAGAGTATTCTAAATCGTTCCTTTTTTGCATGAAAAAACAGGTCAATTAATAAAAATTTCGAAAAATTAACCTTTTTGAAATTTTGACGCCAAAATATGTTCTTGAACATGTTGAATATATAGTAACCCACGCAGAAATAGTAACCTAGGGTTCAGGAGGGTTAAAATAATAGTAACCCGAGGTTACTATTTCTTAAAATACGGTAAGTATAAACCCGGATAAGTGCACAAAATGCGTATCAACTGTTTGAGCACACGCCAACATGAAAACTGACTACGCAGAACTGCGTAGCCTCTTTGTGCGGTGGCGTGTGCTCTAACAATTGATACGCTTTTGTGCATTTATCCGGGTTCGACTGTACAACAGTTGACTAAAAATCAAGAACATTTAATAGCTGAGCAATCTCCGGCCAGCCACCCTTTTTGGGTTCAAAACAGTTTCAGAATCATTGACTGTGTCGCTTTCGAACACATGTAAATAAGGCCAGAGCATAATTCGAAACGCGAAAGAGCAGTTTTTCGGCACATAATTGTATTTTACTTTGACTTTTAAATAAACGATTTGAAAAAATTTATCGCAACCATTTTGGCGAATGCCGATTCCAGAAAGTCGGCTATATTTTGCATGAGATAATGCACAATCTCGGATTCCGACACGAACATCAGCGGCCGGATCGCGATGAGAACATCCGACTTATCCCTGAACACATTCAGCAGGACAAAAAGAACTTCTTCGCCCGGATCGATGACATCCGCTTCTACGACACGCTCAACTCGGACTACGACGCCTACTCGGTCATGCACTACGAACCGACGGTCAGGGACATTGCCCACTTTTCATCATACGGTACTTCGTGTCGGGATTTTGGCGCGAAATTCAAAAATTCAAATTTTTTTTGCGGCTTTCGGCCGCAATCACAGGGGGGACCCTTACCTATTTACGGCCGCTTCGCGGCCGAGGGTCATTCTATCTAGTGCTTGTCCGGTCCAACCGCGAGGGGGGGTGCATGTAGCTAGCTACATGCTGGTATACTAAAAAACTTTGCGTCCAGACCTAGTGTCCCGCGCTTCAGCGTTGCGGTATATAAATCGATAGTACTATGTTTTGTGTTGTCCGATCAGTCCCGAAAAAATCAATACCTATGTTTTCTGTTAGTTACAGTACTTTTCCGCCCGGTCTGGTCGCCGTGTTCTCGATATTACATGCCGGGTCCGACCAGGGGGGGGCTGTATGTCGCTAGACCCCCCTGCTTACAGGTATGATCATCGATAGCTCCAGTTTCAGTTGTTCACGGCAGCCGAAAACCAATTGTCTATGGAACCCGCCAACAATAAGTGGATTGCTAAACATATCGGCCAGAAGGAACGACTCAGTCAGGGAGACATCAATGCGATCAACAAACTGTACTGTACTTGACTCATTTTTCTTGCCCATAACTAATCCAAGTTTGCGAGATAAACTTTATCCTCACAGAAACATCAGCGAAAGCCGATAAGTTAAATATCCACAAGTGCAATTGTACACATAGATTTTTGCCGAAGAGAAAAACGCAACAACTTCGGTAATAATGCGAGAAATTGAGAAGAGTTATTCACGATTCCCACGGATTGACGTCGGTGTCGATAGCCGTGCAGTGATTGATCGCGTAACGCAACTTCTCCGAGCAAATCTCACCGGTCGTGTAATCTTTAAAAGGTTCAATATTGAACAACTGCGCTATAGTCCACATTTTGTACTGGGTTAAGAGAAACGCGAAGGGAACACCGTAACCCGAAAAGATAGCAATGCAGAGTTACCAATTTTCGCTTCGAAATTTAGTACGCTTTGTTCTCAATAGGGGGAAACAGGGAATCACTTTCTGTAAATATGTCAATGGCGATTCGCCAAATAGCGGTGGACCATTTTGTTCGTGAACATAATTGACAGGAAAGAAACCCCGTCGAGTTGCGCGCGTGACCCTTATCGTTTCGAGATCCAACATCAGTTTTCTTGTTTACCGATGGCGAAATTTTGACAATACAAGTGTCAAAAAGCTTACCAGGCAAGTACAGAGTGTTACTGCACGTACTGGACTCCGGCAGGCAATCGACCGCACCTTCGCTGAAAGCAATCATGCCGTTTTGCTCAATAGCGCACAACTCGCAGCGAACGCACCTTTTCTCTGCGCAAATGTACAACTGCGTCGGCATTCGTCGTCTACCGCTGACGAAACGCAGAAAACGACTTCTGAAAACTGGCAAGTCAATACACTGTCAACCCGAATTGCTGCCGACCTCTCGTCGTGGGAGAATGATTGCAGCGCTTGCCACAGGAACCCGACTCTGCGATCACTTTCGTTAAAGTCTTCCAAGTGACCTGAATAAGAACGACGTGCAACAAAACGCAACATATTGGTTCACACTAGTGTTAATTATGACCTCAGGTTATTATGACATGTCAGAATTAATTAATTATGGCTTTGACGTCAGAGTCAGGCCATAATTGTTTCTTCAAGATTTTGAAACGTCAGAGTCAGGTTATAATTAATTTTTAGCAGAGTCAGAATTAAAGTCATATTTATGACATTTTACATTTCTGACGTGCAAAATTTTTCGAAATCGAAAGTCAGAGTCAGGTCATAATTAACACTGATTCACACGTACAAGCTCTTTTCAGATCATCAAATTCGATTTCAGCTTTCCCGCTGACCATTCGCTCCAAACATTGCCACGTCATCAAGCGCAGGGCGCTTTCAGGAACTACCGATACCAACCCTTTTCGAAGAGCAAGCAGCTTGAAAAAAGAAATAATCAGTCACAGACAGCAGCAATAATAAAACCTGGCTTTCAGACTGCTTCAGTATTTCAGCTTTGGCCGATTCGATGGCAGAGAGTCGAGTGTCCCAAGTCAAAGGACTCGTCGAATCCGTCAGCAAAATCTCCCCTCCTTCGGCCAAAACCAGCAACTCGAATTCTTCGCGCGTTTTGCACGATTGTACTCTCTCAATCAAACGAGCCTACAACAACGACGATTACTTGACCGATGCGCAAGCAGAACCGCACCGCAATGGAGTCGACTTGAAGTCCGTCGTCGGCCCAAACAAACTTTTCGCCGACAAGCTGCTTCCACACAGTGGACGCGAGCGGCAGCACGAGGAACTCCTTGGTGCGAGCGCAGGCGCCCATCAGCTTGCCGATGAACTCCAACTGCGTCCACCGATCACAGTGTCGATTGAGCACAAAGGTACTCTGCAGCGCCAGTGGTCAACGAGGCCCATGAGCAGCACCGTCCAGACATCGGCACGGGGGATGGGGGAGATATCCTTTCAAGGGTCTACAAAACGTGTTCGCCACGTAGTGACGGAATTTTTTTTTTTGGACAAACTGGATAGAATGGGGTTTTTCAGAAATTTTTGTACTAGATCTGACCTTGCCCATGTCTGGCACCATCGCGAACAAACCGGGTCATCGTGCGAGCGGACAAAAAGCGGAACGCGCGGCTCGCCGACGGTAGGACAGAGATTCTCGCCGATATCGCAGAGACTGTCGCGGAAGGCGCCGCCCTGGTCGATGACGCCTTCGCCGATGAATACGCATTCCCACCACTGCTCGCTATGCGCCGACCAACTGCAACGCACACAACCCCTGGTTGCCCACGTGTGGACAGTCGCTAACTAAGAAATGGACCGGAAAGTGAGCTTGGACTGACGATCGCGTCGCAGTTCGTCGAAGATCTGTTCGAATACCGGAACGGATGACTGCCGATCCACGTACACCTTGGGCAGATCGACGAGCGACCTGAACGCGCTGATAAGTGAACGAGTTTTTCGGGAAGGAATCGCGCACTCGTCGGCACTCGCTCGAAGCAAGGAGTCGATGATCGCTTGACGACGTTTGCACAACGGGAGGAGCATTCGTCCTTGTTCCATCCAGTCGTTACTGCTCGTGGACGCTCGACTGTCACTCGAGGGCACCGAGTAAGGCAGTGCGTAATCTATCAAAGATGCCAATCTGCAAACCAGAGCACTTTTTCATCTTTCTCTCAAAATACCATCAATGCCACTCTACGGATACGGACACAAAAAAAAAATCTTTTTTTTCGCATTGCGATAAGATGGAATGATTCACCTGGTTAATACGGTGGCGCGCCAGTACAGCCGCTCGCCGGGAACGTCATTGAGGAGGGGAGAGTCGACGGAATCGAACCAGGCGCGTTCCACGTCCGGTCGTGCCAGGTCGTTCTTCGATTTCAAGCGGATCCCGTGCACTCTACAGTCCACGCCGTCTTCTTTACACTCGGCGATTACGATCTCCATTCGATGCAGCACTTCGCTATTGCTCGTCAACACACACACCTCCTCCATTGATATTCTGAAAATTGCAACTCTGCATTCATAATATCGAAAACACGCAGACTAGATCGGACAAAAAAGTACTGTAACTAACACAAAACATAGATATTGATTTTTTCGGGACTGATCGGGCGACACAAAACATAGTACAGTAACTATCGGTTATAAGGGAATCCTGGGGGCGGCGAAAATCTTCCCTTATAACCAATTTTCTCTTATAACCGATTGAAAATGTGTGGTAAATCTGTTCAAGTGCCATGAAAAGTGTTCCCTTATAACCGATTTTCCCTTATAACCGATTCCCTTATAACCGATAGTTACTGTACTATCATTAATATGCTGCAATGCTGTAGGAAAGAGCCCCGATCTGGTCGCCGGGTTATCGATAGTACACGAGTAGCAACGCACGCTTCGATTTTTGGCGTCTCCTGCAGGACGACGGCAGGAGCAGACTCGGAGCGATAGCCGTTGACGACTACTCGATGTGGCATGTAGGAATCGTCGGCCGGGTCGACCAACACGAACACTTGTCTGCAAGATCGAGTATCAGCACATGCATCGGTGAATCAAGGGGCAAGAACAGACTCGATGACGGTGTTGGGCTTGAGCCAGATAGTGATTTTGTGCGGAGAATCGCCGCAGTCAGATTCCCAAAATGTAGCAGGGTTATCGTCGGTCAGATTGCTGATTGCTACTTCCTTCTGAACCATTTGTCAAATAAGCTAACAGAAAGACAATTTTTCACGAACAATCGACTCACGTAATCTATGGACGACGAAAGAGTGATTTTGTCCGCATATGACGCCGTTCGTCCGCATATGAAGCTCAAGCCCGAACCGCCTTTGCCCACGATGTGTCTGTAGCAGCTTCGCATAAAAATTACTCAACCACGCTACACCAACTCGATTAAAGCGCGATCGTGCGCCGTAGTCCAGTTCTTGGTCGGCTTGGTGGTCATCCATTCGACCTTTTCGCCGTCCGTTTCGACCAAGTAGCGCCGCAGAAAGTTGTGGTAGGGACCGAAGGCGAAGGACAAGTCGACGGCGTCGAGCCAGGAGAAGAAGCGCTCGGCCGACCCGTACGGATGCGCGACGCCCGTACTGGACAGCGTCGTCAAGTTGACGGCCTTGATGTTCGGCTCGCAGGGACGCAAACGCACGAATCGAAACTTCGGACTGGGCAATTCGCACATGTCGTCGTCCGCGTCGCCCATTCGCACCACTTCCATACGAACGATTTGGCCGAAATCGCCGTCTTCGTCCGGACGAATCCAGAAAATGGTGTTGCGCAAGTGTCGACACATGGACAGAGTGATATCGTTGATGCCCAGGACGGGCCTGGCGTAGAATACGAGCTCAGTCGGCTTGTTGGCGCCCTGACGTCCGAAGCCATCGACGACGTAGGGAATCGTCTGCGGCACGTAGCATAAGGAGGGCGGCAGATCGCGCGACTTGACCAAGGCGTCGACGGCCTGACGTAGGCAACGAAGGCGAGCGATCACTCTATACGGCTCCGACAGCAGCGCCGGCGTGTCGCGCAGCTTATCCATCGGGACTGTCCTGCTCGAATCCGAAGCCGCATTCGCTTGTCGTTGCGCGAGTCTGCGTGCTCGTACCACTCGTGCTTCAAAAAGATCCTGAAAGACAGAATTTGTTGATGTGAATCAGCAAAAGCAAAAAATTTTGCAACAGATTTGGGCAACATCAAAGCCGCTTCCCTACCCAAATCGTTGTGTTGCTGGAACGTCGAGTGTTTTCTAAGTCGAGTAGGGTGACGTCATCCAGCATGAAAAAGAAAGTCGCCGAAGACGACATAGGAATCGGACTGAGAGAGTGCCGCTCGAATATGTTGCGGCTACTTTTAGGGAATCGCAGAGAAGAGCTGAAACAGATGGAGTTGATCAATTTAAAAGGAACAGCAACAGACATTAATCAATCGGCAGCGAGCACAAAACGATTTCTCGATAAGTGTACATTGTTGATTCGCATAAATCACAGACACTTTTTCATCTCTATTCCCTAGCCAATTGCACGTGCCACGGCAACTTTATTGTTGCTGGATACGATAGCAAAACACTCTTTTCAAGACTCAAATGAATTTACTATTGGTTTTAAAAGGCACTAAATGGTATCTCGTTTTCGAATCAGTAGTCACCGGCCGATATTTCTACTTCTCCTGAGAAACCGTTTCAGATGCTAAAAATAAAGGAATCTCTGAGTTAGATTTGCCATCAATGCACAAATGTCTTCGGTTGCATTGCTTAGTGTTCCTTGACAAATGCGTCCTGGTTCGGACAACTCAGCCAACTCCAAATGACTACAAGTTGCGCCGTTGGTGGCCGTAAATCTAACAGATCTTCTCTCTTCGATACGTACATGAAATTTATGCATCGAATCGGATGGTGTAACACTTGACACGTTGTTATATCACTATTGAATATGTGACAGAATCGTTTACGAACATAAGTTTGCCTGCAATGGCATGATGGCAAAATTCATCATATTTGTGATGCTTCTTATATTATTGTGCGCTTGTAAATAAGACGCTGTTCATTGCGTACTTGATGTTTCAGTGGGATACTGTATTGTCCGGTGATGATTTGTGTTGATTTCTGTCTTCAGCGGCGTTAATAGGATCATTGTTCTTTTTTCTCGCGTCGTGATCGCATAAGAAACAATCGGATGATGGGTGTTCGTTTTACATCTAATACATGCGAGCGGGGGAAGTACAAACGCAGTTCTTTAAGAAAAGACAACCGGTTAATCTTCTGTGCAAAAAATAGCGGATATATGGCGGTAATCGGATCTGGACGGAACAAAGGATGGCCATGTTGACATGGGAGAAGTGCGTGACGAATATTAACGACGATTGTTCGCGGATCAGTATGCGTGCAATTAGCCGGCGGCGTACGATGCGCGATCGCCGCGGCAGACGTTACTTTGAATTTACTGACAATTTGCACATCCGCAGGGATTTACCCTCGACTAAACACGCCACCGGTATCGAAAAACAGGCGGCGTCGTCGGCTGAGCGATCCGTGGCCCATGGCGAAGTGTGACCACTGGACCTTGGTCGTTTTTCGTGAAAGTCGACTGCTCTTAAAGGGCGCTGCAGACCTTGCCGTCACATTTGTGAGTCTGTCGAACCCGTGCACTACTACTGAGCACAAACAGCCATGGCCAAATTGGCGCTCTGCGTGCTCCTTCTGGTCGCCGCTGCCTCCATCGATGCCAGATCCCGTACGTTTCCCTTTGTCGGCTCATTCAGTTACTAAGTGCTCATCCTTTCAGTGCACAAACGAGATGAAGGATACGGCTCTAGCGAAGCTGCTGCTCCCGCAGCACCTTCAGCTCCAGCACCGGCTGCTCACGCCGAGCCAGCACCAGCAGCTCCAGCACCAGCTGCTCACGCTGAGCCAGCACCAGCAGCTCCAGCACCAGCTGCTCACGCCGAACCAGCACCAGCAGCTCCAGCTCCAGCACCAGCTGCTCACGCCGAGCCAGCACCAGCTGCTCACGCTGAGCCAGCACCAGCTGCTCCAGCCGCTCCCGCTCCTGAATACCATGAAGCCGCGCCAGCTGCTCCAGCTGCGCCAGCACCAGCTGCTCCCGCTGCTCCAGCATCAGCGGAATCTGCTTCAGCTGAGGCGCCAGAACCAGCTCCAGCTGCTCCAGCTGCTCCAGCTGCGCCAGCACCAGCTGCTCACGCCGAGCCAGCACCAGCTCCAGCTGCTCCAGCACCAGCTGCTCACGCCGAGCCAGCACCAGCTGCTCCAGCCGCTCCCGCTCCTGAATACCACGAAGCCGCGCCAGCTGCTCCAGCTGCGCCAGCACCAGCTGCTCCCGCTGCTCCAGCATCAGCGGAATCCGCTTCAGCTGAGGCGCCAGAACCAGCTCCAGCTGCTCCCGCTGCTCCAGCATCAGCGGAATCTGCTTCAGCTGAGGCGCCAGAACCAGCTCCAGCTGCTCCTGCTGCTCCAGCTGCGCCAGCACCAGCTGCTCCAGCTCCAGCTGCTCCAGCCGCTGCTGAACCAGAATACGAAGCCCCCGCAGCCCCCGCTGCTCCAGCTGAGCCAGCTCCAGCTGCTCCCGCTGCTCCAGCTCCAGCTGCTCCCGCTGCTCCAGCTCCAGCTGCTCCCGCTGCTCCAGCTGAGCCAGCTCCAGCTGCTCCCGCTGCTCCAGCTGAGCCAGCTCCAGCTGCTCCCGCTGCTCCAGCTGCTCCAGCTCCAGCTGCTCCAGCCGCTGCTGCACCAGAATACGAAGCTCCCGCAGCCCCAGCAGCCTCAGGTCCAGCCGCTGCTGCGCCAGCCGCCGCTGCTCCAGCTGCTGCGGATGTCCATGATGTGAAACACGAAGGCAAAGGTAATGTAATCGTTAAATTTTACTTGTTCGGTCGATAGTACTTAATTTCGGTACAACAACAGCAGTCAGACAAACACTGCAATATTTTCAGTTCATGCCAGACTTTATCAGATTAAAAACTGTTTAATTTTGTTCCTTTTGAGTGCAACCTATAATTGAGCATCGTGAGCAATGTGAGTCGCTATAGTAGTAAATGGTGTATGGTAGCAACAAAAATATTCGGTGGTAAATAATTTTGGTTGTCCAAGGTCCTACCGAAATCAAAGTATTCAGTAAAAAGATTAGCTAGAATTGGCGGAAGGGGCTAATTGTGGCGAGAAAAAAGATTTTGGCTCAAGACGGAAATGGTCAGGGCTTCTCTCTTATTTGGGTGTAAGACCGAGCATTACTGGCTAGCTTTATATTACGCCTCTTTTTTTTATAGAGAAGTGTAACAAAATCCCGACTCCAAAGGTGAGCGCGGCGTGCAAACAATGGGAGCCCGTCCTCGACGAGCGTTACTGCATTTCTAACTACGTTTGCGCAAGCAGCGCCGCCGGCGAGGCCGATGAGCCAGAAGCCGAAGTTACAAGCAAATGCGACGGTACGATTGCTTTGCTGTTGTTAAAATGATTACGTTACTTGACCGCGGCAATCGTTCGTTTCAGTGCTCAACCCATGGGAACATGCAGATGTACACCCTGAGAGCGATCCTTCATGCGAGCACGGGTATGTTTTCAACAAGTTCTTTTTCATCTTTCGTCTTCCGTTCACACGGAATTACGAGTACAGTCGACCACTGATAAGTGCGCTCCCTGAGGAGCTGGCCAATATGCGAGGTGGGCCGTGGGGGGTGGTGGGGGTATATAACCCCCCACAGAGGGTTGCTACTGTGGCACCTCTCCGGTGTGGGGGTATGAAAAAGATTAGCAATATAAAGGTCCCCCTTCTATTGCTCCCATAAAAGGCAAATTTCTTGAATTACACAGGCCTCAAAATGGGTATGTGAGGGATATGCTACCCCCCCCCCCACAGAGCCTGAGCCTGTCCTCCTCTGGGTCCAGCCCAAAAAGTGGGACCATATGCGCACTTATCCGTGGTTCTATACTGAACTGGGATCTATTTTGTGTCGTTCGTATATTTTCCTTAGAGGGCGACATTTTTTGAACAAAAAACAAACACAAATGATCCTTTGATTTTTCTGTTGTCCGCCACATCACTTGTCTCTCATTTTTAGTAGCAAACGATATTTGAATGACGGGCGCACTTATCCGTGGACTTTACAATGCAAAATAACCAATCGGGCACCGCCTAAGATGCGCAGTTGGGCGAGGTGCACTTTTCAAAGTATAAATACAAAATTTTGAAGCCAGAAAAAATGCGGCACTTAGGCGTGGTGTCGCACTAGGCGGTTTTGTCGGTATCGACATAACATGACAGTGCGCACTGATCTCTTGTACACTTATCCGTGGTCAACTGTAATCCAGTTTCTGGTCCATTGTGCACTTATCCGTGATCAACTGTAATCTAGTTTCTGGTCCATTGTGATAAATTCAACTCAAAACATGTTAATTCTTATTTCAGCGAACCCGGTTGGGCCAAGACGTCCAGCTGCCAGTGCGATTACTTGGTCAAGGAGCGTGACGCCAGCACTGGCTGTGTCAAGCGCTACCACGCCAAATGCGTCGGCGAAGGTTTCGTCGCTCCCCCAGCCGCTCCTGCAGCCGCTCCTGCAGCCGCTGCTCCAGCCGCTGCACCAGCCGCTGCACCAGCCGCTGCTCCAGCCGCTGCTCCAGCCGCTGCTCCAGCTCCAGCCCCAGCTCCAGCTCCAGCCCCAGCTCCAGCTCCAGCCCCAGCCCCAGCTCCAGCTCCAGCTCCAGCTCCAGCCCCAGCCCCAGCCCCAGCCCCAGCCCCAGCCCCAGCCCCAGCTCCAGCCCCAGCTCCAGCTCCAGCCACCAACTTCTCATCCGACAAAGCCGCCGGCGGTTACGAACGACAATAACTTTTAAACAAATGCGTGTACAGAAACAAGCAAATAGCTTCGATAACCCATTTTCAATCATGTATCGTGACCGCTCTGCATGTTTGCAAGTTGTGTGACTAACTTCTTATGATCTACTCAAAAAGCTTTTGTTCCAGTTAAAAAGTTGCAGCAGCAAAGGTCCTCAATGACAGGCATGACACGCAAAATTACGGACACGGAAATAAGAAACGAAAACAACGCCGGATGTGTTAGATACTCGCATTCGCGAGTTCAATGATACAAGTTCAGATCTCGCCGACAACGGCTTGTACGGCTTGGACGTCCATGCTATGTGTCTGCACGCAACTGCGTCCATGATGATGGTTGAACAACGCGTCCTTCAGCACCTGTCCCATCAATCCGTGAAGCACTTCACCCGTCAGCTTGCTGCTGTCCTTGATCACTTTGCTCAGCTTGTCTTGTCCCTTCTTACTGTCGTGCACTGAAAGGTGTTACATTGCACTGAAAGGACACATTCGCATACACTCGACGGCACACCATACCAGTCATGTTCAAGGGCTGGGCAGACTAAAACGGTCTGTTTTCCCCACCAATTACCAAGAATGAATTATATATTCTTGATCACGCAATATTTTTTCTTGGTAATTGGTCAGCAAAAACGGCCGTTCAAAACGG
>JAQGCX010000967.1:0-12882 GCA_034700205.1 Plectus parietinus | reverse complement strand
GCGCGCCATGCATAGTATATAGTGTATTGATTAGGCTCGCTCGCGCGCCTACCCTATGTTTTGCATGGCGCGCGCGCCAAACTGCAAATTTATTGAATACGGCCCCTGATCTTGGTGAAATAGGGGCCCGTTGGAAACAACAATGCGCGCGCTCCGCATTCCGCAGTTCGCAAGTGCAAGTCTTTTATGAAACAGGCCCATGGTGGTATTGATGCTGAGATTTTTCTCCCTCCTTCCCACCAGAGCCTTCGAAGCAAAAGTCATGAGCTGCCCGGTATCAGTCACCGTTTGGGGAAGGGTAAGCGGCAGTACACATGCTCCGTAAACTTGTAAAAGTAATCAGCTCCCTCCAGGGCTCCCCCCCAAAAAAAATCAAAATATCTCAAAGAATCCCCCCCCACCCACGTATTTGACTGACGTATTTGACTCCATGGTTCACGTCAATGTCTGATCTATGCAAGCAACACATGAAGTCAATCTGAGAACCAAATTTTTGCATGCCTTCAGCCAGTCAGCGGCATTTGAGTCGCCAAAATACACGTATCTTGTCGGGTTTTCTTGAAAAATCTTGAGAAGACTATTAAGGTAGCCGTCGAAAAACAACGGTGGGTTCTCTGTGAGCGCTTCTTGAAATTTTTGATATTTTTCATCTTTACTGAACCTTATTATTTGCCAATGACCATGTCTAAATGGCAAAAATGTGCACAAGCACTAAATAGAATATCAGGATGTCAAGAAAGAGCAATGCGCAAAAATCAGTGATAAATCGGAGAATTGAACCCGAGACCTTCTGCTTATTCCGCGGTTACTTTACCAATGGGCCAAATGCTTCTGATTGCTGCACCAAATCCGTCTTCCCACCTCCAGCCGCTGACTGGACAAAACCTGGATAGAATGGACTGTATGACAGTTCGCAACATGACTACTCAAAGGATTGTGTCTTCGCCTGAAATTTTTTATATGGCACAATTTTTTTGTCACAGTGAGCAGCAATACTTCGCAAAGAAAACTGACAAAATTTTAGCCCAATGCGTGAACATTTTTCAAAAATATAATGAAGCACAAACATTTCTCCCATTGATTTTGAAACTTATTTTTAATATTTCAATCCAAAATGCTCGTAAATTGGGCTAAAATTTTGTCAGTTTGCTTGCGAAGCATTGCTGCTCACTATGACAGAAAAATTGTGCCATTTAAAAAATTTTAGGCCAAGACACAGTCCTGTGAGTAGTCATGTTGCATATTGTCGTGTCGCGAACTGTCTGAATCCCGATAGAAGGGACCATCGGCAAAAAACGTTTTGCCACAAAAATTGGTATTTTGCAAATTGTGTCCACATTGATATACCAAAAAAATTCGATAAATTACAAACGTGTTAAAGTCGTCTTCTGCAATGACAAATGTCAATTCTTTCCTGTAAACGTGGTCCAGTAACTGCTTCTGTGTCATCCGCACTGGAGCGGGCGGTAGCAGAAGCACAGTCAGTAAAAAGCTTTCATACAATTTCGTGAAAAGCACAAGAGTACCGCCAAATATCAGAATCAGCATTTTTCCGGTCAGCAATCGTTGTTTGCTAGCGTCCGCAACAACATAAAGGTCTAATTTACTGATGATATTGTTATACGGAACCATTTTCTCTTCTTTTACTTGTGAATGAGTCACAAGTAATCCGATAAATATGACGCCAAGCACAAACAGTATTGAAACAGTAAGTACAGGATGAAATATAGTAAACAGTCTGAGAGACGATTCAAATAAAGTCGGCTCATGAGGTCCCACCACGAATAGAGATTCCATCGGAAATATCGGCACGGTGAAATCAAAATTCTTATACCGCTCTGTGGTGATGGTGAAAGGGGCAACAGCTGTGTCATACAGTCCTTGCTGAATGTAGCCCAGAGCGCCATCATAAGTATCATCTGCAAGAGATGTCAATCGATACCAAATTTAATAACAAATTCGATAAAAGCTCTCATTTGGATTTGACATTGAATATATTCGAACATAGGTATACCGTAACGTAACATCAAATACTCATTCCTTAAACATTTTTTGGTCACCATTCAACTCAAGTACTTTTGATACGGAGAGACCCATTTCTCTTTTATTGTTGACCGAAATTTTGGCTCTCTTTTACGGGGAGGGGGACACGCGTTCCCCTGTGCCCAGGCTTGGCTTAAGGGTTCGGGGGCCCTAGACCTTTTTTGAGGGGCCCCTACGTACCGCCAGGACGAAAAATTTTGCGTTTTCAACCACCGGAGGCAAAGAATTTTGGATTTTCAACTGCCGGAGGCGAATATTTTTGGGTTGTATTTTAGCCGCCGCAAGCGAAATCATTTGCAGTTTCAATCGCAAGAGGCAAAAATTTTGCATATATCTTTGTATTTTGTCATTTGGGAACCCTCTCTTGGTGGCAGGGGGCCCCCTTACATGTGGATGACCGGGGGGCCCTAGACCTTAAGGTCCAAAAGTCCACCTATAAGCCGGGCCTGCCTGTGCCTCTTCCTAGCTTAACCACTGAAACAAACAGTGAAACAGCAGATGACTCACTGTTATTGTTGATAATTAGTCCTCCTTGTTCACTTTTTGGCAATACAACTATTTCATATGGTTGTTTGATGTAACGAAGCATGAAGTCTAGAATTTCTGGACCATGGCCCGGTCTGCAGTACTTGCGGCGCTCAAATCCATCAACCGAACACTCACTATACCAGTCAGGATTCGTGGCAATTTTTATTGTATTCGTCATTTAGAAAAAAGCGCAATAAAATATTTGATTATTGTTAAATTTCACCGTACTCATCGCAAAATTTCCTGATTTAATTGTAAGGATAAACGAACAGAACAAAAAGCGGCACAGCAAAATGCAGAAATGAGACAATGTTTGAACCAAGAGCAGAGATCAAAACATACATCAACGAACTCAATTTACTCAGTTCACTTATATGTACGGCTTGGTATAAAGGAAAAGATTTGCCATGCGATAGCTGTAGTTTTCCGATAAGATAACACGGCTCAGCAAACAGTCAAAACGCCAACCTACATCAAAGCAGCCAGAGGCGTGAGCGCTGTCCAATTAATGAGATGACGTGGATGGTGGAATTCGAATTGTTAAGAGTGGAT
Organism: Plectus parietinus; assembly: GCA_034700205.1. Taxonomy (NCBI): domain Eukaryota; kingdom Metazoa; phylum Nematoda; class Chromadorea; order Plectida; family Plectidae; genus Plectus; species Plectus parietinus. Next base: position 9,759 of record JAQGCX010000967.1, on the reverse strand, counting down.
AAATCCTTATCTCTTACGCGGTACACCCCCTTCCTTCCCCGTACCTACGTCCTCAATAAAAATTTGTTGTGTTTAGCTATCTTTCAAAAAACATACATTTGCGAACCGAAATCGGGAGGGGGGTAGGCTTGGGGGTGGGGACACTTGAGAGCTTAGAGACCTGGATGGGGCAATATGTAGGCATGGTGATGGGGAATGGGTCCCCAAGGGGAATAATACACTACGGTGGAATATCTCCCGGACCGAAAATTATTGGTATCAAAAATTTCCCCTTGGCCATCCGATCCCCATGTCTCGCAGTATCTATTGTGTTGTATCTTTCAGGGTATCAGCCGTGGATTAGTTATGCCTCATATACCCATTTACGCACTCTCTAGTCTGATTTGTTTGCTGGATAAATTGGCTAAACATGTGCGCTTAGACTGATAGCCTTAGAAGTAAAATACTCGATAATCATTATGTTTTGTAAAAATTGACACATTTATTAAATACAAAATTTTAATTTTAATTTCAGTACTAAAATTGCCTGAAAAATACCGTAATTATTCACGCCTACGGCGGGAAAGTTGGTTTACCAAAACTCCGCCCTCTTCGGTTTGGGGGGAGTCACCCCCCCAAAACATCTATCTTTACGTCTGTGGGAAAAACAGTCTCCATTAATTATTTATTTTCACTATACTCAATATCGACAATCACAATAGTTGGACATCGAAAATTGCCAGGCAATCATTAATATTGCTACATATTACCATCGATTTGTTGCTCTCTGAAAAACCACTGTTCGTCAAATTTAAACCGCTGAGCACTTGTAAAATCAATATCGCCAAGTTCGAACGATCGATTTTGTGGTCGGGTGAAAAAGGCGGTCAAATTCAGCGTCTTCTTACTGTTCTTTCTTGTCTTGTAGAAACGTTCAAAGATGAGGGACAAAAATGCAACAGTGAAACCGATTAAAAGCCATGTGAAACATCCAAGAACGGTAAGAAATCCCAATGGGCTTACGTGAGAGTTATTTTTCATGCAATTGCTGACGTTTCCTTTAAAATATTGCATATTAACGGCATAAACAAATTTTAAGTTGCGGTTTATTCCTTCGTTAAGTATTTTAACCCATGTTGAATTCTTGCGAAATACGAAACCGCTCCAGAAATTCATCTGATTTTCCATTTTTATCGACCGCAATTTGCAGCCGGAATCGGCACCCTTAAAATTTTTAATTATCTTTGAGAACGTAGCATATTAGAATGATAACTTGCCTTCAACCTGTCAGCGTAATCTGTATCGCCGAAATAAACATATTTTGACGGACTTTCCTCGAAAATCTTTACCAGACTTTTGAGATCGCCATCGAAGAACAGGGGAGGATTCGCTTTGAGCGCTTCTTGAAACTTCCTGTATTTATCGTCCTTACTGTGGCGTATTACTCCCCAATGGCCGTACCTAAACATAATCTGATTGCTGCAATTGGCATCTGGCTAAATATACAAAACCAGTCAACAAAAATATCAATTTAAACAGAATACTGTACTATACTAAAACAGAGAAAAACCCACGTGTTGTATTCGGTCTCGTTGATGACGAATGTCAGCTCTTTTCGATAAACGTAATCCAGTAGTTGTTTCTCTGTCATACGAACCGGCTCAGGTGGTAGCAAAAGAAATGTCAGCAAACAGCTTTCATACAATTTCGTGAACAGTAGGAGAGTAGTGCCAAAAAGAAGAATCAGAATTTTTCCAGTTAAAAATTGTTGTTTGCTTGCATCTGCGACAAATCGGTCCAATTTGCTTGTAATACTATCATTTTTCAAAATTTCATCGTCTTTTACTTGCGAATGAGTCACAATTAGACCGATTAAAATCGCGCCAAGCGTTATCAGAATGGAAGCAGTTAGTACTGGATGAAAAATTGTGAAAAGTTTGAGAGAATATTCGCCGAAAGTGGGCTCACGAGGTCCCACGACGAACATAGTTTCCATCGGAAAAATTGGAGAAGTAAAATCGAACGTTTCATAGCGTTCGGTGTTGATAGTAAACGGCGCGGCCATAGTATCATACAGTCCTAGTTGAATGTCCCCCAGAACGCCATCAAAAATTTTACCTGAAACATGTAACGAACGTTGCGGAATTGTGTGGTATTTTCCTGAATATCGAGTGGTGTATTTGGCGCAGGCCTGATCACAATGATGACCATTGTGGCCATAGCCCCAGGGCGGTCGATTTTTCATTCTTACCGATAAGAGTCCCCCGTTACTATAAAGGGCAGCCTCGGGCGCCCATAACGGTTTTACGCATGTGTCCCCTTATCTTAGGGAAAGTCATATATTTACGCATGCGTCCGCCTCAGGGCGGCCGATTTTTCTTTTTTCCGGATAAGGGTCCCCGTTATGACGTTATGGGCGGCCTAGGGCGCCCATAACGTTTTTTATATAAGGATCTTCCTTATATCAGGGGCGGCCAAGGGCCCCCTTTTTTTTAAAGGTAAGGGTCCCCTTTACCATTATTTTTCTCTTGACCCCAGGGTGGTCACACTGCATTATTAGGCCTTGATTAGGCCGGGGTGTGGTGGTGGTTCTAAGGCCTACCAGGCCTACCTCCACTTTCCCTCAGAACCAAAAATCCATGAATATTAATCAGTTTTTACTCATCACTTACTGAAGTCCTCAATATGCTCATCCGCCCAGTCCATAATTGCCAAAAGATTGAGATGGGATTTTTGAGAAAGCACCGCCGAGCTCTGCACAAATTTTACTGTCGCCCCCCCCCCGTTTTTCCCCTCAAAACCCTTGTTGAATGACTTTCTGTGAATTAGAAATAGAAACACTCACTGCTGTTGTCGATCATTTGTCCTGGTTGTCGATATCGGGGTAATTTTACAATCTCATACGGGTGATTTAGATATCGAAGCACGAAATCAAGAATTTCTGGTCCATAACCGGGTCTGCAGTTCTTTCGACGCTCAAACCCATCGACAGAACATTCTCCAGATTCAGGATACCAACCAGGACTAGTGGCAATTTTCATCCTATTCGCCATCATGGAGAAATGTACAAATACGGAAACTCTAAAACATTTGTTGCCATGTAATATGCTGAGCTAATTCTAGAAAACACTAAAGTATTCATGTAATGAACAAAAAGAACGGTAAACTAGCACCTCATAGCACCTATGAGTACATTCAATCGATGACAGCTAAACCCACCGGGTCGAAAGCATACTGTATCGCTCTGTCTTATAACGGCGAGCGCGAAATTATAGTTTCTGGCATTGTGAACAAAATTTTTGCAAGTCATATTTTGCGCAGTTTATCACGAACCGATTACAAAAATATGAAATGGTTTGCGTGGAGGGGTCGGTCAGGACGCCGTGATTTTTGTTGTACGCAGAGTTGGATCTGGACACTCGAACAAACGAAACCCATTAACCACATTATTGTTGTTGCTAACGAATTGTTTGCGTCACCAAGAGCACTTTTGCAGAACATTTTGGTTTTTGGCGATACAGCATTGCCAACTGCGTGAAAACTCACACTCAACCTGCAGAGGATAAGGCTTCCCATTTTCAAAGACTTACTAGCCCTGTGGACAGACACAGACGCAAATCTATAGGGTTTATTTGGAAGTAAAAAGCCCCGTTTTATCTCCAATTTTTGAGTGTGTAAAAAAATAAAATGGGTCCCCCTTGGAAAATTTTCAGATGTGACTTGTTTCCCCTACACCCAACACTCGGTTTTTTCTGGGCCCGCCTCCACACCTGGATTGAAAAATGGTAATAACTGTGAAATACATACCTATAAGGGGATCCTAGGCCCCCCTGGCGACCTTCGGATGGAGGGAGGATCTACTGTGAACTTTTCGAGTCGGGATTTTGGCGCTAAAATTCGAAATTATTTAAGAAGTGATGCGTGTTTGTGCTTGTGCTTGTCCGGATTTCGGCCGGTGCGGGGGTTAGCTACAGTCCCGTCCAAAATGAGTCGGAAATGATCGCGACTGACTACCTCGAGCAACCGCATTTCATAGGATAGTGTGGTAGCTAGGGTAATATAGCCACTTACGGGTATGTTGAATTACAATAAAATATGAAGATGAAAGATGAATTAATTTTTCGTTACCGCAAGCTGAACATCGACAAAGAACAACTGTGTATACTTTACTTTTGTCCACTTTTGTGTTCGTTGGGGGCAGGAATGATAAACAAGCGATGCGAATGCGATAGCTGTTTTTCGCCAATTAGTGAACACCTGAACAAACGTGCAAACGCCAGCAGCCGATATGTAAGGTACAAATTATTGGCTGTTTTGAAGCAAAGGTGGGCACCGGTTGTCTGGGGGAGGGAGGGGTACGTACCCCCGTATCCAGTGCAAATAAAAATTTCGTCTCTTGTCGACCAAAAAAAAAAGATCACCGGTTTTACGACCTGGAGTAATAGAAGGGGGACCCTTGTATTGTTGATATCTTTTTCTTTGCCTTTAGGCATAGCTATATTTCCTGCGCCGTTCGTCACACTTTTTGTCAAACTTTCAGATAACATAGTCCTCATGGTCCGATCATGCTGGAAAAGTCCACTAGGGTTTTTCGTGGGTCCTGAATCGATTGCGCATATTGGTTTTTATGCTTTACCCTGACATTTCAGGGTACAGAGCAAAACAGAGCAAAACATTTTATGTCTCGAAGTGAAAGTAACAAAACTGAACTGAATTCTCAAGGCAAGATTTTCCTAAAACCAATTTATCCCATTTATTAACCTAGTCCTCATGTATTTATTATCAATATTCATTGAAATGCGTTACTTACAATTTCCAAAATAAGGTTGGTATTGTGTTGTCGAAAATTTTACCCTATCTTGTAGCAAAGTAGATAACAGATCGATGGTAGTGTTTCAGTTTCGATGGAGGCAGATCTTCCAGACAAAATGACCTACTGGCAGCGATTTGAAAATATCTTCGCTTACTCCTTTGCTATGGCTTTCCATCTCTATGGCTCATCGACACAAACCAGAATGTTCAGGAAAAATTTCGGAGACGATTTTCCGGATTTAAATTTACTTGCTGGTAAATCGCCATTGGTTTTCATCAACAGCGAAGAATTTGTGGACTTTCCGCGACCTATTCTACATAAGACTGTTTACATTGGCGGACTCGGTCTCAAAGACGCTAAGCCACTCGATGATGTGAGAAATATTTTTAAAATAACGATGTTATTTGAAAAGTACAACTATAAAAATCATTTAAAGTAGGTATTTGTGTTTCATACACTATTTTCGAATTCAGGAATACGAGAGAATAGTTTCATTTGGAAAGAAAGGAGCAGTATTTGTCTCGCTCGGATCAATTGCGCTGACCTCAGCAATGCCGAAAGCGCTGAAAAAAGCTTTTTTCGACGCTTTTTTGCTCTTTCCTGACTATTTTTTCATATTCAAAATCGACAAAAAAGACAAAGTCAGCAAGGAATTGGTGAAAAGTGTGAAAAACATGAAATTGGTCGAGTGGGCACCGCAAGTTGACCTTCTCGGTAAAGTTCTCAAAAATTTGACAATGAAGTAAAACATTGTTCATATTTTAATAATTGTGCAATGTAGAAGTTTGCAAAATTTTGTCATATTTACAAGACATTTTCAGGTCATCAAAATATTCGTGCATTTATTACACATGCCGGACTGAACAGTGTAATAGAAGCAGCATTTGCTGGAGTTCCCATGATAACAATTGGGATGTTTGCCGATCAGATGCGCAACGGAAGAGCAGCGGAGAGAAATGGTTTCGGATATCCACTAACGAAGTTCAATTTGACCGTAGATAAAGTCGCGACTGCACTGAAAGCCGTCTTGGAGAATAAAACGTAAGTTGAAATTGGTGGCAATGTTTTTGAATTAGGTCCTTCCCAGATTTGAATTCAATTTGGCGCATTCTCAGGCTCCTCAGGGCAAGCTATGCGTCAACAAGCGTTCTACAAGGAGTCTGTAAAGTTGCGATACAACTTTTTTTGGCTATTTCTCGGCCCCCTATCACCTGTTTGGGCTCATACTTGGTCAAAATAATAAAAATCAAATAGGAAAATTTTTGAAATATTTTTTAGGATTTTTCAAAATGGTTTTGAATTTTCGCCTTTTTTTCGCTATTTCTCGGCTTCTTTTCACCTTAAATTTGGTTAAAACAAAAAAATTTTACAGAGAAAAAATGTTAGAAAACGTTTATAGAATTTTCAGAAATTTTTTAGAAAAATCCTAAAATTTCAAAATTTCAAAAACGCGAAGCGCGGGCATTCCTCAACCGACCGGTCTGTCCCGTAACGCTGTTACGCTGTTACGCTGTCCCGTGCGAAACTGTGCGCAAATGTGCACCGTAAATTAGAACGCAGCCACAAGCAAGAACAAAAATCCGTCTCAGACGGGAATTGAACTCGCGACCTTCGACCGCCTCCGCCTTCTGCCATTAGAGCGCTTAGGCGTAACATAAACCCTCTGCTCAAGCGATCGGCATTGCATGTTGTGAAGCGCAAAAGCTACTCAATAAAGTGAAATGTTCAATCTGTTTTGATAACAATGTGCGAAAAACTATGCAGCGAATTAGAGCGCACGTCAAGCTTCAGCGAATCGCGCAATCTGTTTTGATACGCAATTTAGAATATGTGATTCATGTAAATTTTGCGGAAACGCAGTGATGGAGAAACGTGCAGTATTTGAGTCGTGTTTTCTCTATTGATTTCTCTCTCGAGTTCATGGATCTGATCGTTTTCAACGAAGCGAAATTGATTTTGCACATTGTAAACATTGTTGTCTGGCTCTGAGAGTAACTAACTACCTCAGAGTTACGAAGGGCGAAGAAGGGTAGTTGATTCAATTTGAAGTGAAACCGTGTCAAAAGCTGAACCTTTGTCATCTGTGGAACTATGCCAAAAGAGTTATGCCAAAAATCGGAATTTATCCTGGAAAGAAACTGCAATCATTTACAGATCATGGAGTCGCAATGGGAGGTAGAACGCGTGTTGAAGCATACTGTAAGAGTAAAAATTAGTGGGTGGTGAATTTTTCACCCAAATTAAATACCATCGTAAGTTGTCGTATCCATGGTAATAGGTCTTATTTCCATGGTAACAGTGCTCGTTATCATGGCAACTCGGTAGTTTGCATATTTTCACTCAAATTAAGTACCACCTAAATTTTATACCCTTACAGTACACAAAAACGAGCGCGCAATAATCAAATTAGAAAACTACACCATGAACACTAACGCGGCAATTCGAATCACACTATCTAAACAACAATTGGGAGATTTTACCGGCACATCGACCGGCTTCACGATCTTTGCCTCAGTATAATACTTGACTTTGACCTCGTGTCCTAATGAGAGAGTGTGACGGACTGTTTTGGTTTGGTTGACGTTGATTAATTAATATCCCTCAGGTCAATTACTGACCCAGATCTACAAAGAAGCTCATTCATAACAATGTTAGTCAAACAAAACAAAATGACATCATCTTTGGTCATGACATGAAGCCAATTTGAGAACAATGAAGTAATATACTGATAACTGGGTAGTGCACTCACTTGCTGTTTATTCCCCTCCATTACTACTTGTGCAATCCGCTTGCTGCAAACCACTTGAGCTTGACCTAGTCGTGTACCATCTACCAACATCAGAAGTGCTCCCAACGGTCTCCGCCAATACTTCTTCAGTTCTTGCGGACAAACGGAGGGATGCCATTAGCTTCGTCGGTGAGTACGGTACTCTTTAGATGGTTCGATGTCAGGATCGAACCTCCTCCAACGATCCTGACGTTCTTTGGCGACAAAACTCAAGGTCGACAACTACGAATCATGTCTAACTGCGATGTGTTCTCACGCCTCGGAGCGAAACAACTTCCTCGCACCACAGGGCAAAATAGGACTGCCGGTTCTCGCCAAGAACCAAGAACCAAATTATTGGGTGGTATTTAATTTGGGTGAATTGGGTGGTCCATTTTTCACCCAAATTACACCGCCTGTCATCTCAATTCGTAAACCATGCACTCAATTTCGTAAACCGTGCACTCAATTATCGTAAATCTTGTATTTGGTTTGTACTGACGTCCCAAGATCAGATCCCGATTTTGTGGTGGGTCGTACTCTTAGAGCTCAAATAACTGTTGGCGGGAATTTAAAAGTTTACTTCAAGAACACGAGTTTTCGAACTCATTCGAAGTTTGCTCAAAACAACGCGCAACAACCTAACGTCGACGAGCGTAAAAGTTGTTCCCCTAATTGTCACAAGTATGGAAGAAAAATTTCAGCAAAAAATATTGCAGTTTGGCTGAGCTACATCCCAAAAACTGGCAACCGTGCGATATGTACGCATGCGCTCTTTGACGTAAACGGTCGCCAGTTTTTGGACTGTAGCTCTAAGCTCTAAGAGTACGACCCACCACAAAATCGGGATCTGATCTCGGGACGTCAGTACAAACCAATTACAAGATTTACGATAATTGAATGCAAGGTTACGAAATCGAGTGCAAGGTTTACGAAATTGAGTGCATGGTTTACGAATTGAGATGACAGGCGGTGTATAACAAATTTAATGGCTTTTTTGCAAGGGGTTAACTTTTTCCTTTCAACCAAAACTTTTCGCTGCTGTCAGGAAAATATTCAGAACAGTTCAAATCAACAAACACAACATGCAATTTTAACCATGAATGAACGTTTATCAGACCTCGATGTCCAAATACGTCAACGAAATCATTTTCTTGTAATATCACGAAAATCATAAATGGCTGGCTCAGTGCTATTGAACACTTTTTCCCAGAAAGGTGAATTGTCTGCCATGGGCATAGCGATTGGGTTTCCAATAGCGACACATTTAAACGGAGAAATATCCGCTGCAACGAGTTTTTGGCACAATTTTAGTTCCACAGCTTTCGCAAGACCTTTGCCTCTGAATTCAGGCAATGTGTACAAATGGTTCAGAACCCCTGTTGGATAGAGTATTTCGAAAGCAGCTAATTGGTCTTTGTATTTGATACCAACTGAAGGAAGATGAGCAATTTTCGACTCTGTGTTGAGAGTGTCAAATTCTTTTCCATAAGGCCATGTACTGGAAATCAGAGCTGCATCAATTTCCGGTTTTAAATCGACGAATTCGAATTCTTCTGGAAGGTGAAGTGGAAGTTGTGACAATTTGTCGTGTTTTTCATACGGAATGTAATACGCATTAATTGGCAGTACTGGAGAAGACAAATCAAATTTCTTTGCCAGAGCTGTTTCATTCAAATGTGTACTGATGTTCATTTCCGTGTAATACAGAGTGAATTCGCCCAAATCAGACAATATGTTGAGCGTGTTCTCGATAAGGACATCCAACTCGCTCAATGTTCCATCGGATATCAGGTAGAATGAAACGAAAGGTCTAAATAACAGAAAGAATGGGAAGAATAATTTGTTTGCGTCGAAATGAGGGTGGGCTGGGGGGACCATTTAGTGCGATTAATAGAGGTTATGTGGACACTTTCTGTCAGAATACTTTCTGTTGCTAGGCGACACGGGCGGTGCGTGTGCATTACACTTCTGTAGCCTAGCAACCACTAACCTGTCGCCATTGTGTTTCTCAATATTCGTGGCTTTTGCTGTTTTGCTGGCAGCGTTGGTTTATTACCAGGGTTACCAGACATCCAAAGTGCCAAAGGAGCAAGTTTGAAATTAATAAATTGGCGCCAAAGTTTGAATTTGGCGCTAAAGACGCCTGCGCGCGCAGCGCGTAATTTCGTGAGCATTTGGGTGAGCGCGCTCAAGCGCC
>JAQGCX010000966.1:0-12886 GCA_034700205.1 Plectus parietinus | reverse complement strand
GTACCGGTCAGCATGTAGCTGACCTCGGACCAGCGTTACAGGTATGCATTGAATCCTAGTATGATTAAATCCATTTCAAGTAATGATCCCATAACGATATAACGATCTCTTTAGTCACTTTATCCAGTACAAAATGTTGACTATAACAGTCGTAATAGTTGTCGACAACGAACCTCCGAGCCAATGTAGTACCTTTCCCCACCATCTTCAAGACTAAACGAGTTCGGCTTGTCGCCGTACGTCTTTCCGGGCGTCGCCATCTTCAAAGGTAAATTAGATTAATCAAATGACCAGAAAGACAAATATACGATGTGCTGAACACACCATGGAAGTCGACCGATTAATGCCGAGAAGGCGCCGCGCGACAAAATAGAACTCCTTTATTACTACATTGTTTCGTACACAATAATGTGAATATCGAATATCGCGTTCGACGATGTCATGAGACAAGAAATAATAGACTCTCTAGGCCACGACGCCTAAGTTGCAAACAACACACGGGCGAAGAAAAGTACAATCTATCCGTAAAGGAACAGCGAAAATACCGTCGTCGTCGTAGTAACAAAGAACGGACTGCTCAACTATGCGTTAAGAACAGAAGACGAACAGGAAAGAAGCATCGACGAAACACTAGCAGTTGGGCAGAGTTCGTGTTTGCTGCAAGAGCAAAGACTTGCGTCGTTCGGCTCAATTACTTCTTGGAAGCGGCGATTTCCTTCATACGATTGAGAGCCGATCCGGCCTTGAACCAGGTGATCTGTCCCTCGTTCAACGTGTGGTTCAACCAGATTTCGTCCACTTTGCCGTTCGCGTGTTTCAGCTGGCATCGGACCGGCTGAAATCTCATTGCATTATAGTCACCATCGGTAAACAAGAAAACTCATGTTGGGTCTCGAAATGATAAGGGTCCCGCGCGCAACTTAACGAGGTTTCTTTTCTGCCAATTATGTTCGCGAATAAAATGGTGCGTCCCTATTTGGCGAACGGCCATTGACATATTGACAGTAAGTGATTCCCTGTTTCCCCCTATTGAGAACAAAGCGTACTAAATTTCGAAGCGATAATTGATAACTCTGCATTGCTTTCTTTTTCGGGTTACGGTGTTCCCTTCGCGTTTCTCTTAACCGAGTACAAAATATGGACTATAGTAATAAGGCTACCAGCTAGAATGATTGCGAGATGTTATATTCTGTTGCTTTATCTCGTGACAGATAGGGTGTTGTGTGAAATTAATTGTATGTGCATCAAGCATATTTTCTTCAGGGGCCAGACGCCGGCCGAAGCTGAGCAGCATTACCTGGAGAATGCGAAGAAGCTGACCATGTACGGAGTCGACCTCTTCCCTGCCAAGGTAAAATTGCACATATTACTACTTATAATATCGTGACGCCCAAAGAAATTTTTTTTGGGCTACTTTCCCTTTCGCCCTTTAATTGCTCATCGTGCTGAGAATTTATTAAAGCGGATCCTAAGTCAAAACACAATTTACGTCGAAAAGATGTAATCGATGACGTTAATTCCGAATTTTGCATTTGTTTTCTCTAATTCGACCTCTAAATTGTCGAAAACACGAGAAAAACAAAAATAAAAGGAACGATTGATGCTCAAGTAAAACTTGGAATGGATTTATACATATTCTTGGTAAACGCACCCAGATTTACGTTGAATGTGGCAAATCCATTCCAAATTTTACCTGAGCATCAATCGTCCCTCTTATTTTTGTTTCCCCCCTGCCGTTTTCGACAATTGAAAGGTGGAATGAGAGAAAACGAATGCGAAATTCGGAATTTGCGTCATCGATTACATGAATTGGACGTGAAAACTGTGTTTTGACTTAGGATGCCGTTTAAAGATGAAATTTATAGTTACATTTTTGGTTCAATGAATGATGGATGATTGATTCAGGACGGCAAGGGAACGCCGGTGACGCTGGGCGTGTGCTCGCAGGGTCTGATGGTCTACCGCGACCAGATCCGCGTCAACCGCTTCGCCTGGCCCAAAATCATCAAGATCGCCTATCGTCGCAACACATTCTCCATCAAACTGCGACCCGGCGAGGTAAGAATCTCACATTAAAAAATTGTTGTTGAAACATTAACAATGAATTGATTAAACAAAAACACATTCGCTTATACATTTATCTGAGTACCGTTGGCCAATTTTGCTGATTTTAGTTGGAAAAGAACGAAACTACGACGGTGTTCAAACTGGCCGACTACCATGCAGCGAAACGAGTGTGGAAGACTGCCGTCGAACACCACACCTTCTTCCGGTGCGTTTGTCATCTCTGACTGGCAATCTTTAGTTCAGTCGAACCCCCACCCCCACCCCCAAGTATCATTCCAATCAAGGGCCTATTTCATAAAGGACTTGCACTTGCTAATTGCGATTTAGACTTGCGAATTGCGGAATACGGAGCGCGCTCATTGGTGTTTCCATGGTAACAGCCAATCCGCGTGCTCCGCAATTCGCAAGTCTAAATCGCAATTTGTAAGTGCATGTCCTTTATGAAATAGACCCCAGGACAATCTTTAATCGCTCGAAAACAGCCGCCGATCGCGAACAAATTGGGTTTATAAATGTCAGTCTTTCGACTTTCTTACTAATGGGATATATTTGGCCATCGGAAAAGCAGAAAATTGGCGTTTGGTCTTGAAAGGAAAATAAGGACAAATGAAATGATTTTGTCTCAGGCGCAAGTGGGGGTTTATGATTTTCTTTGCCTGACAGGTTACGGTGTCACCTTCCCGTTTCTCTTGACCCAGTACAAAATGTTGACTATATTGTTGGTGACGTAAATCGCCTCCTTGAAAAAGCAGTTGACATTTTCTCACTTAGTCTGGGCAGTATGTCAGTATTGGCAGTAGTAATTTGTTTTACGTTGTCGGATGTTTTTAGTCTGGTGCAGCCGGAGGACAAAGGAAAGAAGGGACTGTTCCGCTTCGGATCGGCGCGCTTCCGGTACAACGGACGCACACAGTTCCAGAGCAAGATGGCCTCACAGATGAACATCGACCGACCGGCGCCCAATGTGCAGCGTTCGCAGAGCGCGCGCTTCGCCTCCCGCTCGACCGAACAAAGTAAGCTCCCGTTTATACTCCTGATTTCGGCACATCTGGCTGCGCAAAAACGCAGACTAGATCGTTTATTCTCAGACATGCGCATCGTTCTCTGGTTTAGTTTTTTTGAATGTGTTTGCAAAGCGCATTTTCCTCCAAACGAAAATATTTGCATTCATCTTTCTATTCGAAAATCTCCCCCAAACTCTGCGCGTTTGCTTAACGTCCAAAAACGTTTATGACTGGACAGGAAATGTCAGTGACGTGGCTAAAAAGATGGCGCTGTTGCGTCTTGAAATTTCTCGTTATTCGCATAACGATGTGTCCAGTCATCAATTGCTGAGCAACAAACCCGTTGTGGTCCCATTTCTAATCTTGTTTGAAATGTATTGCATATTACATTGAGACTATTTTCGACAATATTCAATAATATTTTGGACAATTTATCTTCAAAATTACCGTATTTATTTTAATAAGGACACCCTCTCGTGCGTTTAACATGATGATTAAGGGTTAATTAACATAATATTCCCGGATTTTAGCGGGTGCTGGATTTTAGCAAGCACCCGCTAAAATCCGGGGGATATCATGTTAATTAACCAGACGTGGGCGCGGGGGGGGGTATGGTGAGGTATATATTCGCATCTTACGCTCCCTCACAAAATGTCCAAGTGGCTCAACGCCAACACGTACGACTGTAAATCTGAAGGTCGCTGGTTTGAGTCACCTCGAGGGCACTGATTTTTGCATGCCCCCCACGCGCATATCTGTAATTATCCCTAATCAGAATGCTGAACGCGCAAGAGGGATGTCCTTATTAGAATAAATACGGTACGGAGATAACAGCGCAAATATAAAATCTCACCGCCACCGTTCATCTTCCAAACCAAAATACTGAAGTTTCCCAATGTATCATCCTTTGTGTATTTTAACGTAATGGGAAAATAAGGGCGTGCCGATTACGGTTGAATCAGCGGCGTTTGTGGGCAACAGACGATGAAAGCGCGGATGAATACGTGAATCGGTATCAGCCTGACCAGGCTGGCGGTGAATAAAAATTGCACGGCACAGCCGGCGCCCACATATAACGCTGGGTGTTTTTCAGTCGTCCCGGTCGGCAAAGGCCCGCGCGAACACACGTCGCCGCTCCATTACGTCGACGACGGCCAAGGCTCGCGAGACGTCAGTTTGTTACCCTCCGTTTTTTGCTGTGCAGATCCAACCTGCTCCCTGATTCATCCCCACTTACTGCCCCGCCCCTCTTCACTGTGTGTTTAAAGAATTTCACATTGAAGTCACTTAAGATTTTCTTGTTGGCCAGTCAACTGTTTTGCAAAGGAGATCTGTTTTCTGAAGTCAAACCATATTTACACCCTAATTCCTATCTTTGCTGCTAAGAATTATTAAATTACATCAAATCTCAGTCGATGTTGATGTTGATGTGGCGTTCGTTCGCCTCCCCGACTAAATCGTTCCACCGACGGTAGAATTATCATTATCGACAAATCTTGCGTGTTTGGTTGGCAGCGTTTTGCCATCCACTCACAACTGCTCGGCCAACAACCGATCTTGTTGTCATGTTTATGGAAGTGGTTATTGCCTTGGCTGTAATTGCAATTTCTCTGCTGCTGTGGTATTTATGCAATCAGCAGACAAAATGTGATGAAGTAAGGTTAACCTGGGTGTTTATTATTGTATTGTATTCGATTTTTGCTCTATTTCAAATAGCACCAGTTTCACTAGAGTTGATGGATTCTATTGTTAGTACGTGTGACTACCCCTCCCCGTTTTACAAGTACCGTATTTTAAGAAATAGTAACCCTGGGTTACTATTATTTCAATCCTACCGCACCCTGGGTTATTATTTCTGTATGGGGTATTATTTCTTAAAATACAGTATTCGTTAGCTGAAACTATATATGCGTCGGTCCAGGTCGGAATCGGTCTCGGTCCAGGAATCGATCCAACCAATTTTCATTTAATGGGTTCCAGTCCAGACGGCGTTTAATCGGTCCGGGTTTTTTGATCCAGTCAGGTCATTTTCTACGTCAGCTTTAAAAAAAATCGGTCCAAATTAAAAGTATCTGTCCGGGTCCAGTAATCGGTGCACGAAAATGACCCCAGTCCCGGTACACCGATTAATCCGGTCCTTGTGCACCGACCACATCTATAGTTGAAGCACGAATGCGGTGATTTTGATTGACAACGAAGAATTATTTGCAGAAGCTGAGCTCGCCGGAGAAGTCCTACGCCGTGCAGCACGACCCGCTGGACACGTCGACGCCAGTGAAGCCGGACAAGAAGGACAAGGACAGTACTAAGGTGGGTGGCGCTTCTGCGACAAGTGGTCGGCCAGCAGTCGTGGTCGTCGGTAGTGGTGGGGAGCGTCAGCCGGGTGATGTGCTTAATGGGCCTGCCGTTCATGAACAGCATCGTGCCAATGAGCTCCGTCCTTCGCCGCTCCATGGTCACGTCACTGTGTACCATTCCGGACGTAGCGATGACCCGAAAAAGTACCATCCGCCCGCCGAACTTCGGCAAATCGCCGCCGACCGTCCGCCCGAGCCTCTCAGCAAGCAGTCTGAGATGCGCGGGGAGGACTTGCAACGTCATGTCGACGTGTACCATTCTGGAAAGAGCGACGACACCAATAAGTACTATCCGACCACGAAGACAACCACTGAGACTTATGAGAGGGAGTCGACCGAACGCTCCACTACTGTTCAGCACTCGAACTTGACTACTACTTCGTCCACTTTCCACGAGACCCCGCCCGAACGCAAGACGCCCGACAAGGAGATGGACATGGTCCCCTTGAAGAATGTCGTCGCCGTCTACCACGACGGCCAGAGCGTCCATCCCCCTAGGGACGAGGTGGAGAGTGAGAGTGATGAGGAGAGCAAGAAACGAAGCAAGAAGATGACCGCCAAATTGGTCTTGACGCCGGAGAAGGACAGGAAGAGCGCCTCGCCCGTCGACGACGAGAATGAAGAAAGCAAGCGCAGCAAGAAGGAGAAGTCGCCCGGGCGCGGGCTGTTCGGATTTCTGTCGGGACGCAGCAAGAGCAAGGAGGACAGCGCCGAGCCGGCCACCGACCAGGCGTCCTACGGATACATTTCTTCTGCGCCCGCTGAGGGTCCCGCAGAGAATTTGGACAAGGTCCGCGATTTGGATACCTTGCCGCTGAGACGCGTGGTGGAAGTGTATCACTCGGGATATTCCATGCTTCCGGTGAAACGTGATCGCTACGGAAACGTCAAACCGTTCCGTTACGCGCGCTGGCCGAGCGATGAAAGCGAGGAAACGATTGAGAAACAGTTTGTCAAACAAGAGTCGTACGCATATGTGATGGCGGCGCCGCCGGCGGGAAATACGGAAATCCCAGTGAACAGTATAGCAAGAAGACCGGAAATGGAATCGATCCCCTTGAAGCAGACTGTGAGGGTTTACCACTCTGGACGAAGTGTGGTGAAGGACAAGAGCAAAGCTAAGCTCAGAAAGAAGGGCTCCCCGCGTAAATCCCCCCGTTCCGACAGCGTCAGCTCCACTAGTGACGCCAGTTCCAGTGAAGACAGTGCTGATGAGGGCAAAAACAAAAAAGTCGGCGCTATTCTCCACTTGAAACCGTCGTCCAACCGTTCCAGTCGCGAAGTCAGTGAGGAAAAGGAACAACCAAATAAGGAAGAAAAACGTCGATCTGGGCTGTTCGGACTTTTCGGCGGTAAAGACAAAAATAAAAAGAGGGAGAATGTAGAGGAGAAAGATGAGATTGAAAAAGTGACGAAGATTTCTGAAACCACCGTTGCCTACCCGAAAAGCGACAAATACGAAGGAACCCATGAAAATCTGGACAAAGCAAACGATCTTGACGATATTCCGCTGCGTCGTGAAGTTCACGTCTACCATTCGGGATACTCGTCCATACCCGGCAAAAAGAAGAAAAATTCGCCATTCAGACGATTTCTACTCGGTGGTGATGAAGAAACTATTGAAAAAGCACACGTCAATCTCGATGCCTATTACATCAAGCCAGACAAACACGAAGGACCCGTGGATGAAATCCATCCCAAACAAGACATGGAACGCATCCCGTTGAAGCAACATGTTCGTGTCTACCATTCCGGCCAGTCCGTCGTCAAAGACAAGAAGACTAAGGCTGAAAAGAGCAAAATAGTGAAGAAAACTTCGCCAAAGAAACGCCGTGCAAGTGAATCCACTGAGTCAATGACGTCATCATCCAGTGATGGCAGTGAAAGCGACAACGAGGATGAGGAGGCCGGCAAGAAGGACAGGAAGTCCAAGGAGAAGTCGCCGAAGAAGAGCAGTCGCCTGTTCGGCTTCTTCCACGGCCGTCAACGCAGCAAGGAGGAGACGCCGCCGCCGTCGCACGACGAAATCGCCGTCGTAACCATGCCAACGACCAGTTCGGAACCGTACACCGGTCCATTGGTGGATCTGAGCAAGAAGAACGAGTTCGAAAAGTTGCCATTGCGCGACCAAGTCACCGTATATCACTCCGGTCTGTCGGTCGACCCGGCGGCTAAGACAAAGAAGAAAACGGGCAAAGTGAAAGTGTTCACGCGTGCGCGCTACGCGTCCACGTCTAGTAGCGGTAGCGAATCCGATGACGACGACACCACTGTCGATGGCGGCGAGAAGAAAAAGAAGGGCTGGTTTGGATTGGGCAGTCATAAGGGCTCGTACGATGTCACGCCCACAAAAGTCAAGAAGGAGAAACGTGTCAAGGTCAAAGAGATTAAGCCCGCCAATTATGAATACCTCAACAGAGACCCTTATGGCGGCGAGCTGCATGGTTTGGGCACACGTGAAGAACTCGAAGCTATTCCCATTAAACAGCACGTCGCTGTTTATCACCCTGGACAATCGGTTGAGAAACGAAAGAAAGAAAAGAAGCGAAAGTTCCGAATTACCCCGCGTAAACGCACTGAAAGCGCATCAAGCAATAGTAGTACGTCTAGTAGCAGTGAAAGTTCCAGCGATTCCGACAATGAGGAGAAAAAGAAATCGAAAATGTCTGCCCTCGCATTTATCCGTCCCAGCCCCAAAGAAAAACCCGAAGTGCCAAAGAAACCAGCGAAACTGACGGAAGGGAAGCAGCAGAGTTCGACGGAAACGCCGCCCAAGAAAGAAAAAAGCGGTTTCATGCACGGCATATTCGGTTCTGGGCGGAAAGAAAAGATCACATCGCCCGAAAGGGATGCCACCGTCTCTGTCGCCCCTGTGCAATTGGTGCAAAGTTCGGACCGCTACACTGCGCTTGGACCACGCTACGACGGTCCTGAGAGCAGTCTGGATAAGAAAAATGATCTGGATCATTTGGCTTTGCGTGGAGAGGTGGCGGTCTATCACTCTGGTCTGTCGGTCGATCCGCATTTTAAACGCAGCAAACGCAGCGGCAGAGAGAAGACGTTCAGACGCGAGCGTCATCCCTCATCCGGTGCTGACCACAGCGATGATGAGCATCACAAGGATAAGAAGAAAAGTTGGTTCGGTAGTTTCGGTCGCCATAAGTCTAAGGAGGTCGCCGCCGCCGCCGCCGCCAGCAAGGAATCGCCCACGAAAAAAACCCCGATCCACTATGACTATTTGTCCACGGCGCCCATGCAAGGCCCGCCCGGAGATCTGAGCATGGAAACGGAACTCGATCGAGTGCCGCTGAGACAAATGGTGCGCGTGTACCACTCGGGTCAGTCGGTGGAGAAGGTGAAGAAGGCGTCCACCAAGAAGCCTAAGGAAAAGAAGACGCGCGCGCGCTCCGCCAGCACCTCGAGCAGCTCAAGCAGCAGCTCCTCCTCCTCGAGCAGCAGTAGTAGTAGTTCCGAGGGTGAGCACGAGGTGTCGCCCGACAAGAAAAAGGGCGGGGGACTGTTCGGGTTCTTGAAAAAGGACAAGAAATCGAAGAAGGGCGCGAAGAAGGGCGACGAGGAGCAGGGCGCCATCGTCGCCACCACCGCCGCCACGTCGCTCGACGGCGCACAGGAGGCGGACAAGAAGGTTAGCGCAGCCGGCCTCAAAGTGAATGTGCACTCTTTGCTGGTCATCATCATTATTTGGTGTCAGTCAGTCCATTTCCATCTGTCGCTCGGCTATTCGGCGCTCGCTTTGTCTTGCTTAGACCGTCAAATTCACACCACCTTCACACATCCCCGAGTTGTTGTACAACACTTCACGCGACCAGCGCAACTAGAGACACGTCTGTTTTTCATGATTATCGTTTCATTTTGCGTTCGGTGAATGGCTTTGGTTCAAGTCCAGTGGTTTCATGTTACTTTCTGTGCTTGTCGCGCACGACAACAACTGCTGCTTCATTGGGCATACAACTTTCGAACAAGCGCTGCTATTTCAACGATTTATTTCGTTCACTTTCTTATTGCTGCTTCACTTCAGTGAATTTTCCACGACTTATGGTCAAGAAAGCTTTTCACATTTATTTGCGACTGATTTGGCAAGCATGGCTTAGTTTTACTGTTGTTTATTTGGACTGATTTGTGGTTTCGTCAATTTTTCTTTTATTTGTACTTTTTTTGTGTTAGCGATATGGCCTCAGCAGGGCATATAGCATATAGCACATCATTTGATTTTGCGCGCAGAGTTAGCTCTTTCCAACTTTTGCTTTATATGGGTGCCATTTTTTTCTTCGATTTAGTTAATATTTCCCGCACCATACTAACATGTCACGATAACACTAGTTCACGTTCCGCTTGACCCGGTGGTAGCGGGGCTTTTGAGAAAACGTCGACTCTAGGGTGTCGACGTACTGTAGTTGATCTATCGGTGGTAGTCGTCGGTCTTACGAAGACTTCTCCCTATGCTGCTTACTAAATATGATGACGACTAATGCTTTTTTAATGCGAATTTGCAGTGCATCTTGTGATAATTGCCTCAAAAAGTCTATTAGTTCATGGAAATTTGGAATCGAATCTTCACACTGTTTCAGTGGTATTAAAATTGTTTCGAAAGATTGTGGCAATTATTCACAGATGTAGTAACATTGACAGTTGTTCAAGAATCGTTTTCTAACTCGTTAAGATTTCAAAATTTTATCCTTTTGTAAGAATTCAAAATCGATGCTCACAAAAAACCGTGTATACTCGCAATTTCTTCGACGGTTAATCGCTTTTGAAGGGCGCAACGCGAACCGAGAATTTTGGCTGCCAATATCGAAAACAGGAAAAAGTTATTTATCATGCAAACAAATAATACTCAATCAACAAATTAGGATGTCTCATGAATATCATTTGTTTTAGTTGAAACAACATTGAATTTCCAGTTAACCGTCGAAGAAATTGCGAGTATACTAGTACTGACAAATCTGCTAATTCTAATAGATTCTTAAACAACCGTGTGTTTTGCTATGCACTTGAGTGGCGGAATCGATTGCATAACCATTCCGCTTGTTTTCAGGACAAGAAAAAGAAGAAGACGAAGAAGGAGCGCGGCACCAAAGCCGGCAGCAAGGACAAGGATGGCTCGGCCAGCAGCTCCAGCAGCGCCAGCAGCTCCGACGAGTCCGACAACGAGGCGGGCGCGTCCGGCAAGAAGGGCAAGAAGAAGAAGCAGCACAAGCTCAAGAAGGTCGCCGCCCCCGTCATCATCAACGGCAGCGACCCCACCGTCCACGGTATTCAGCGCGCCGCCGCCGACGACGACGACCACGTTCATCAACTACACCGAAACGTCGAGCACGACACTGAGGTATGTGAAGATTGGATTGAATTATGTTAGGAATTTGTATCCGTCAATGACAAGTTTTACCGTGGTCAGTGTATTGTCGGAAACTCAGCGACCAGTCGGGGAGGGGGGTCTTTTGCTTCAACATTGCAGTATATATCTCGATAGTACTATGTTTTGTATAGCCTGATCAAGTTCGAAAAAAATCAATACGGTATGTTTTGTGTTGAATACCGTAGTTTACCTCACCTGGTCGCCGAGTTTCCGACTGTAGAGGGAAATCGACAAACCTGCAGAAGTATTCCTTATCGTAATTGTTTTATTGTCCAAAATTGGGTTGCCACTTTGTGTCTTGTCGAGTTCATATGCCCAACTGTTTGTCGGTTCATTCCGTACGCTGCAAATTCTTCGTTTTCACCGTCTTCAGTCCAGTAATTCCAAATATATTCCAAAAATTTATGTTAATATTTACAAACGATTTTATTGACAGGGCAATTGAAGTGATTTTGAACTTATTGAAATGAAAAGTAGAATGTCCTTTGACCTTTTCGTTGCTGTCACAGAGAATGACTGCATGTTACACGTTTCGTCCTTGTGTAAGTCGACTTGCATCTGTATCACCTTCTGTTTGTGAATGCGTCCCTCACCTGATGCATCCGGACTGTTTGTTTTCGTGCTGTTCGCGTGCGTTGCCCTCCATGTACTTCGCCGCATTAGCGCAGTACTGATCAAGCGAGACTCATTGACCATACAAAACGACTCTTCTGTGATACAGTTTTTAGAACTGTTTTCATTACAAACCGGGTGGGTTGATTTGGAATCTCCCCCAATTTGTTCGACCAAATGCCAATGAGTCTTGCTTCTCTCGTGCACCTATGTTAAGCGTTCTTGGAATGACCTTTTGGAATGGGATTGTTTATCTTAGCCGAAACAAGACTACGAGCCTGCTGCTGTTGATGATGGCGGTCTGGTCAAGACCGTTCGAACCACTGAACTCTACCGTATCTCCGGCAGTGGCCAGCCACCCGAGGTCGACCCGTCTGACACGGTAGCGGTTTGTTCGTTGTGGTTGTGGGGCCTGGATGCACATATCTGTCTGTCTGACGTTCTTAGCGCTAGTGAGAGCATTTCTTTTGAGCCGAACTTCCAATTAGAAGTTAGTCGATTAGTGAGCGTTGATTGCTGTCCAAGGACACTTATTCCGAGTGATATATTCCTGTTACTAGTTCAAATTCGATTGTTTGAATGCGACAGCTTGCTCACTCGAATATCGTTCAATTAAAGGAACATTTAATAACTAGGTAAATATTCTGTATCGTTTTTAGCCTTATATTTCATGTAAAATCTCATCAAAGAGAAGGCTAAAATAATGTTGTTTTGTGGAGTTGGTCAATGTTTGGTTATTTTAATCAGCATGTTCAAGCACTGCATGATTATCGGGCACTGCCCCGACATTTTTTACTTTGGATTTCAGTCGTTGCAACGGACGCTCGACCTCTCTAAGGCGTCCAATGGCCAGGCGCCTAAGGTTGAGTTGGTCGAACGCAACACCACCACCGTCTTCGCCACCGACAAAGAGATCCCCGAAGAGAAACAGTTTTTGGTAATTTGCCCTCCACGATTAGCTAATCTGCCTGCTTCTCCTGTTGCGTCGCACTTGTGCTGGTCTGGCATTTGGGAAATTTTGTGTGCAATAAGAATACTTAATACTTAATATTTATATTACTTCTTTAAAATTTTAGTCGACAATTGAGCTTTTCGCGCAGAGTTATTTTTGTTCGCTTTCAAAGGTTTGGAAGTACTCTCTTGCTATGAAATTGTAACCATAGGTGGACTTTGGAGTCGCAATTTTTTTATCCCGAAATCTGAGGGGAGGTCTCAAATTCGCCTACGGTATTTCGTGTCCGGACCTAGCGGGAATTCAAATTTTAGTACTAAAATTTAAAATTTTGAATACCGTTTTTTGGCCGATTTTCGAGGGGGTCGAGATTTTCGAGCTCCGCCCACTTTTGATCGGTTTGGGACGGGGGTAAGGTTTGACCCTAGGGAGGAGATTTAGTACCAAAAATTTTCCCCCATCCCCTAGCGGCCGAGGACGGGGGGGGGGGATATCCCCCGGCGGGTCTGTCCGGTGA
>JAQGCX010000965.1:0-12901 GCA_034700205.1 Plectus parietinus | reverse complement strand
GCCTCATAGCTGGCCTCGGACCAACGTTACAGGTATGGTCCTCAGCCTCATAGTTGGCCTAGGACCAGCGTTACAGGTATGGTCCTCAGCCTCATAGCTGGCCTCGGACCAGTGTTACAGGTATGGTCCTCAGCCTCATAGCTGGCCTCGGACCAACGTTACAGGTATGGTCCTCAGCCTCATAGCTGGCCTCGGACCAGCGTTACAGGTATGGTCCTCAGCCTCATTCACTAATTCTTGTTGAAGTTTTCCTTCATGTGTGCTCTGATATACAACGTAAAAATTCAACTAGTCTGCTAGGCTAATAGAGTAGCATTTTTGGAATCTTTTGTCGTAGGATACTAAATGTACAGTATCTTGTAAATTTTTCATGAGCGGTCTTTAGTAACTTATTAGTGCGAAGCTGTTTAGAAAAAATGAGACATAAAGCATCGAGCGCTTGCTTTACTGGCAGGTACATAGGTAGGCAGTTAGGCAGGTGCTCCTCAGGACCCCCCTTATCCCCTCAGGACTCTGAATCTGATGGCTCATTCTGACGTACGAAAACGCAATTCACCCACATCAACTTGCTCTTAATTAACATCACATTTGCAAACTACCTGGAGAACTAGGCGAATAGTTTTTAGCAAATCTCTGCCATTTGTAAAGGTAATGTACGTAGGATGTCAGTTTTTTCCACTCTGTAGTCGTCCAATTACTGCGAAAGCTTTAGCAATAGAACATTTGCGTGAGATAGAAATGCAAAATATAAGCACAGAAACTGATATAGCCAATGGGCCTCTACTACTATTCAGTGTTTTGCGCCGACGGCTGTAAATGGGTGACGTCTGAAAGCGCAATTCGGCCGGCCGTTTGATGGGGAGTTTTCGCCACTTTGTACGTCGGCGGTGGACTGCTACTATGCTTCGCACTTAGTGGGTGCCTTTTCCGACGGAGTGGGGGCGACGTCGGCCGCGCGTCGCGGCTGCGGTAGTGAAAGAATCGGCGCTTGTCGGGCGAGCGCGAGTAACGGCAATTTGCCGGCGAGCTGTCGACCGACCACCGTCCGAATCGCTCGTTTCCACCTCCCCTTCCCCTCGCCGTCGAATTAGACCGGCCGGAATAACCGACCGAAACGGGCACAAAGCGCGCAAAGGAAAAGTAGCATTTACGGAATATAACGGCACGGAGTTGTGCCTGGCTCTGCTTTCGTTTATCGCACCCTGCGTCTGTCTTTGTCCTCAGGTTCGGAACAGCTGAAACTGCGAAATTGCGTAATGAGAATGAGGACAAGGAAGGTAATGACAGAAGCGAATCAATGCTAGAAAATGGTTGATTGAGGGAGTATATGCAATCTTACTCCGTTTTTGAGATCGACTTTACTTCGCTTTCTTCTATAGGTCTGTTATTTCTGTTATATTAAGCAGGTTAGATTTTTAACTTTTCATACCTTACATACGATAACATAAACAAAGGGCAGTTAGATGGTCTCTGGGTCGTCTACTGACGAGCCCTGCCCAGAGGCTGGCAAACTTGTATAGTCGTTCAAAGGGCGAAACAAGCTTGTCCAGATAGGTTAAGCACTTAGGTTTTATCTCCCTTTCTTATCCAAATTCTTTTCAAAATTCTATTCTCTTTTTCTTTTACACATATAATAGCATGTTTAGTTTTTTATCTGCCCAGAGTGTTCAGGAAGGTTAGAAAACGTTGATGGGTGGTGACAGAAGTTGTTCTTAACCAGAATCGTGAGTAAGATACTGTAGTGTGTTCATTACCTCCTCTCCCAAGCCATACAAGTTTGAGTGTTGTGTACCCTCTCATAAACGTGCCGAGGTTATTTTCTCTTCGTCTTCCCCCCCCCCTTCTTCCACTGCAATAAGCCGACCTTTACACAAATCTATTATTTTAAACTGTGTTATTTGTTATTTGTTATTTGTTATTTTTAACTCTGTTTGTTTACACAACTCTGTTATTTGTTATTTTTTATCTGTTATTTTACGTAAAATTTTAATATAGCACCGCGCTTGCGTCGTTTATGACGAAATATTCTGGTTCACTGCTCGCCACTTTTTGATTCCTGACGTGCCGCTATTGCCACCGTTGAAGCATAAAACTGAGCCGTCAAATCTGCCCAGCGCCGCTCTATCGACTAATTTTTTAAAAGCTAAGTCATCTTTCGTGTCAGACATAGTCAGTCCCTTATCCCTTGTATATATATCTCCTCATTGTCTCGTTTTGAAAGTTAGAGAAATATTTTTATTAAGTAAGCACCTTCCGCCAGCTGGATCGACGTGTTTGCCTTCACCGGAAACTCTGACGAGTAATTCAATTGGCAGCCTGCGATCTTCGTGCTGCTTTCTAAAAGAGCATTTCTTTGACATTTCTTTCTTCAAAAGAACATTGCTGCGCCGGGGAAGAAAGTCGCGATAAATTAGAGGAAGCGGAGTCAGGAGCGAGCGCTTCTTTCTGAGAACCGGCGAATTAATTTCACGGCGCGACAGACTCTGCTCTTTGCTCTCCTCAAATGGTTGTGCCTGCTTATTTGCTGCGCCCATCCTTTGCTCTGTCAATACTTGCGTTTATTTTACTGTTCATCATTCTGTTTCTCCCCTCCCTTACATGACTCAGAAAATAACAGACCGCTTTGTTCGACATTAGATTAGCTAAAATCATCGCGTGTTCATATTCGTTTACCTTGTTTGTCAATCCAGTCAGTGTCTTTACAGCTTTGCGTAACAATAAGGATGTGCGAGCGAATTTCCGGAATCTTCTCGCACCGGATGTATTTTGAGATCGAGGAAGAGTAAATTGAAATGCACTCGAACCCAACCTTTCCGGAAATTTACTCTTCCCTCCAGTCTGAACTCCCGGAGCAGGGCAAATAATGTCGCTCTGCATATGGACAAATGTCGATATGGACCTCCTTTCTAGTGAATTGTGTTCTACTTAACGTTTCCGACCTTTCAATCTGTCCGGGACTACAGCTTTTTCTGCTTGATCTATGCGTGGGCACCGCTATCCACCTGTGTCAGTCTTGCAAAGGACCTTTTGTTGTCCAGCGACGGATTTGTTCAAAAATACCTCGCAATTGCATCCCCACGGATAAATAAGTTTACCGTATTTATTCGCATGCACTTCTTTTTTTCGATTATCCTGGACCCCCCACGCTTCAATTGGAGACTGCGCTTCTATTTTTCGGTCACTTAATTGGTTTCACTTTCACTACAATTTGAACAAAAACCCTCGAAATTTCTCATTTTTGGTCAATAAAACAACAAATTGTAGCATTTCGCTAATATCGTGTTATTAACTGATCAAAAGCAGCATTATAATACGTGGTTTACACTCGACGAACAACAAAAATGTCTATTTTGGAGAGTAAAAGTGCTCCAGTATTGACCCCGTGCGCTTATCGCTTATTTTATTCGCTTATTTCTATTTTTTCGATCCTTGCTACCCCGCGCCTCTATTGGAGACCGCTTCTATTGGAGACTGCGCTTTCATTAGAATAAATAAGTATAGCTTCTTGATGCTAACAGAAAAGACAAGGTTCAATTTTGAGTATATTTATGCTTGAAAATGACCCAATAATGAGATGCGTGCCGTCTGAGGAACTTTGTTAACCATTGACTTTGTATTCTAACTAAAAGTTTACCTCTCCCTCAGTGATTCACATATAATTATTCAGTTTTCTTGGCATTCAGCTAACAACTCACCGGTTTTTCCGCTTCGCTTGACGGCTCTCTAGGAAGTGCGTCGCTCCGGGGGAATTACTGGGAGTGTACTTTCCTGTTGTCTTTTCGTGTCCAACAACCCCCGTGGTCGACGTGGTCTTTCACCTTGCTTTATGGTAAAAGCCGCATAGTATTCATGCATAGATCGGCTGTGCGTGCCGCGCCGCGATCAGCTAGGTGTGTTATTCGATCCACTGGGCTTTAAGCGGCGCCGTCTGTCTCACCGCGATTGTATTATTTTCGTCCCGATACATTTGTGTCGTCACCTTCTGCCCTGCGCCGAGATTTTCTGGAAAAACAAGCCCATTCACCCGCGCGCTTTGCGCCAAAAATACGGTATTTATGAACGGAATTTGAATTCTTCAATATGAATTCCCGCCTAAATGTTCAGAACTTTCACTAGAAATATTTTATTTTTTGATGTCGTGCTTAACGCATGAGTGGTGAAGTGCCGAGCGCGGAGGCTATTCGCTTCGCGTGTAATCAATAAAATAGGATATTTTAGGTGGGATTTCAAATTCGAATTTCAATTCCCGCCAAAAATATCGTACTTTTTGATTTCGCCCAACGATCTTTCTCTTCATGCTGAAGTTCAATTTTGCACCTTAGGCTAGCCACCAATGTTGCGGCGCAGGCTGAAGTTCAGTTTTGCACCTTAGGCTAGCCGCCAATGTTGCGGCGCAATCTACTAGGCTTATTTTTTGGGGTCAGTCGTACAACAAAATACGGTATTTATGATCGGAAATTAGAATTAGAATTAAAATTCCCGCTCAAAATACCGTACTTATTTAAATTTTCGGCGCGAAGTGCGAAAAACGATTTTGCGGCGTAGGCTGAAGTTCAATTTTGCACCTTAGGCTAGCTGCCAATCTTGTTTCGCAATCTAATAGGCTTATTTTTCGCGAAAACTGGGACGAAGATCTTCCCTAGGGCGTTGGCGGTCAGTGGAACGCGCGATATACGAGCCCCAGCGATTCGCGCCCTTTCTAGCCGTGTCGACGGTCTGATTAAAATGCTCGTCGACAACGAATCGACGACCGGCGCGTCAGTCATCTTCGCGTCGTCGTCGCCCGCCGCCGTCGCCGCCGGTCCGTCAGCGCTCTCAGCAAATTCAAACGACACCACAGCAATGCACGTCGCGGTTGACTCCGGACACTCCCCTTCCGTCGATGAATCGACCAAACTCTGGGCCCTCATTCTCATCTTCATTCCGACGTTTACGATTCTGGGCAACCTGTTGGTCATCATCAGCGTGCTACGTTTCAAGACCCTCCATTCGGCCATCAACTTTCTGATTCTCGGTCTTGCCGTCGCTGATTTGATGGTCGCCTTGTTCGTCATGCCGTATGCTGTTTATGTCGAGGTAAGCGCCGTTCTTTTCTTATTCGAGATAGAACTGCTTGGAAGTTTCAGAGATTTAAGTCCATAGATGCCCTTGAGTAGAAGTAGGCAAGGTTTGACTCCTAGGGAAAACTCTGCCCACTTTGGGCCACTTTGGACCCCCAGCCTCTCCCTAAGGAGACCTATGTTTGAGTCAGTCACTGAACCTTGTAATTAGCACAATATCACAGAAGTTGGTGCACCTTTATTTTGTCGGCAATGTTAATTTTAAAAAGATTCCACTTTCATTATACTCCATAGCTGTCTGAGCACAGGCTAAGATGCAACTCTCTCCTGCCGTCGTTGTTGAAAAAGAAAGCGGTTTTGACGTATTCTTAATGCATGTAAAATTCAAAGAGTGACAGACAGCTAGTGTCCTTTTTCGCATTTGCACACTAAAGACGAAACATTGATAATTTCACAGAAGTGTACAGCAGCAGTGTTATACGATTTCTCCAAAAAATTTCTTTTCTAAGCACCACGCTATATCGCGAGAAAAAACAAAATTTAGGTCTTTCCCATTGTTGCTTATGTGCTTATGTATTGACTTTTTTCCATTAATTTATGGCATATTTCGAATCAGATTAGCTTCGTTAAGCGCCTTACTGACAGATATAGTTATGTAAAACATGCTTGCACATGCATTGCAACAGGCTAGTCGCTTCCCTCCGTTTCCTTGCCTTTGTTGCCCCCGTGCTCAATGCGATTTCGCGATTGAATAGCGACAGAACAGACGGCCACAATTGGAAGTAACGAAATATGATTCACATCGTGCGGTTCATGCGCGCAACGATTCGAATTTCGCGTGACGCCCAACTTCCTCCTCCTAGCATCTGGGCGGAGCGTCCATTATCGCCGCTTTGTTTGATCAATCATCAGCGAGTCGTTTGCACGATGGATCGCTTCACCTGATAAATGGGATGCGTTTTTCTCGCTCATATCTACGTGCAGATATTGAGTGTTGTGTCTGCTCTATCCGAATCGGATTAATTATATGCTATAATAAAATCTCGTGTCCTCTACCCTTTTCGGGCCCACCGGGGACAGGGGAGAGGCATAATGCCGCAGCCACGACGTCGGAATGTTCGCATACCTAAAGTAATCAGAGCAGTGACTGAAAACATGTTTGTTTGATTCGCACAATTGATGCTGATATCGAAAAATATTATTGTTCGTGCAATATTCTAAGAACACTTAAATTATCTCTTTCTCTCTGTTCCTTTCTCGATGACAGAAAGGTTTCTTTTCCCAATTTCGGATAGAAGAACGAGATATCTGTTCTGAAACTTTGCTCTGTGCTCCTGATGAGAACATACAGATGGATTTGCGCTCAAAAGACCGGGACATAGAAGCGCATGCGTAAGGGGTGCAATTAAGACGCCTAAGAATTGGCAAAATGACATTATTTTGCATGCATGTATGATATCGTTCTCACAAAAGACACACATTCAAATTATATTCCATGATGTCATTATTCTGGGATTCTGTTTTGATATCGTTTCTATAACCTTTGATTAATCAGAGATTTAAGCAGAGCCATTGGGAGTCTTTTTCTGATTTGCGTCTGATTACCTGAAGCGCCGTAGCGCAAGACTTGGTTTTTGCATCACTCTTATTTTTGAGTAATTTGAATCTCTCGACAGGTGAGAAAGCAAAACGTACATCATAAGCCTAACGAAGCATTAGCTTGAATGAGAAGAGAACGTCCCAGAAATTTCGCCAATGAGCTTCGAAAGCACATTTTGCTCAAAATAGTCTGCGCTAAGGTTGACGTGTTTTGGCACTTTTACCTGTGTCTGGTGATCACCTTTGAAATGCGAAAAACAAAGGGAAACAGTGAGCAAAGAGATTTAGTCGTCTATCGATCGCAATGGGACAATGGTAGAGCTATTAGCCGCGCGAGATCGAAACATATGTGTGGCTTTTTTGTCGATGCACGCGACGGTGGGATGAAAGCGAAGAAATGCGGCGTCGGCGTTGACAGCGTCGGGGCAACTGTCACAATACGTCACTGGGAAACCGGTCAGCAATGCATTCATGCTTCGTGCAAGCTCGAGCGCGTAGAGCTGAGAGCTATGGGGGCGATCCGGCTCGTTTTTCGCATTCATCTAGTTTTTCTGCAGGATGTTCCTACTTGTCAAAGACTAAGGATTGCCATTTTGCATATCTCTTGCCCTTCGGGGTTTGAAGCAGTGTTGTCTTTTGTCAAGTCAATAAAGTAAGTCGGTACAGACTTGGTCCAAGTCGGTAATTAGCCGACGATCTTGTTCTCCCATTGTATTGGCTAATTACCGCCTTACTTGACTGACTATACAAAAGACGACATTGGTTAAGGGCGCCAACTAACTCCCTAGATCCGTTTTTGACCGGAAATTTTTTTATTTTTTGAATTTCGCACTAAAATTTCGACACAATAATAAGTCAGCTGCCCTCACCTTCCTACAGAATCTTCCTCCTGCCTGCCCCCGATTGTTTTGAGCTCACGAATTGCACAAATAGAACATTCCAGCGCGCTTGGCGAAATCAACGAAATTGATTAGCATACTGAAAATGAAAGGCATTGTCGAGTCGCAGGCGATGGCCTTATATTCCAGCAACGCCGGCATATAAAGGGGGGTATTCTCAAAAGCTAACGGGTGCACGAATTCGCAACTTGATAACTGTCCGCATTCCAACTCAGTGAGAAAGTCAGCGAAATTTCATGTGGGAAACTGAAAATGCATTTGCGACGAATCTTAGAACGATTCACGTGAGGATAATGGCACTTTTGAAGATAGCGATATTGCGTCATCAGGCTAATTTGTTTTGCTCATGTTTTACTGTATAGGGAAAAAATTATTTTTATTTTTGTAGTCTGTTGCTATTCTTATCTTCTTATTTGTAGTAAAACTTAATGAATATGAAAATAATCCATATACAGTAAGTAAAGTTGAGATAAATTCAGTATTAGAGGCGCATGAGGCGTTTGAATAATATGAGACATGCGTCGATTTGAGATTCTGTCACAGCAGGGCAACTGGCTGTGACTCGATTACAACTGGCTATTACAAGTCTGAGCAGAAACAGCAAGAAAAGCAATTGTTTTTGAAATGGTATACAGGGTGGGCCAACGAAGAGTGCAGGTGTTTGAATTGTTGTTGTTTCACTAATTTTCATCAGATAAAACTGAAATTTGGCACACACACGGTACACAATTCCAGAACGTCTTTTCCAGAGCATCTAGAGCGTTGAACCTTGAACTTCACCTCTCCATCGATCGCTCTCGGTGGTCGGCGATTGGCCGATTTAGCGGGCAACTTTCGCTTTCGCGCAATTCAATTAAGCTGGAGCGGACGGCGGCTTAAGGACGTCTGTCGATTTCCGAGAGAACGAGACGGGGTGGGCTTCTTCCTCATATTCTCTCGTCGTTTCTCTCTCGTTGGGCGTCGAGCGCCGACGAGCACAGAGCACTCGACTAATACGTTGTCCTAGTACGTTTCTGGCAATTGGACACACTTGCGCACGCACATTTCGACCACTTAAAATGCAGGGGCGGTGAAATTTTTCGATATCACCCAGAACCATTGATATTTCTCAGCCTCAACTCTTTTGTGGCAAATGATGAATCAGCTTCAAGAATCCGGAGCAGTTTCAAGAATTCGGAATTGATATATCTTCACATTTTTAAGCACTATACACCATTCATGAACGAGTGGGATAGCGTCAGGGTCGGATTCTAGAAGAGACCAACTAGGCCATGCCCACGTCTGCCCCCCTCCCTAAGCCGGAACTGGATACCGTTGCTAACATTTAAAAGAATACATGAGTAATGCACTATAATTAGACAATTTCTCTCATGTGCGCTTAGAAAATGAACAGGAACTGAAAGAATCGTATTGTAGTCTGTCTGCACTTTGTAAATCAACCTTTTTGAAAGCGCGCAGTGACGAAGGGCGCAGTTGAAGTAGTACAATTGTCCTCCTGTTGACATTTAATTCAAAATAAAACACCTGTCTTTGTTCGACATTGTTCCTATTCTTCTGAGAATTCTCTCGGCTATATTGTCAAACTCAAAGTTCTACAAAAATTAGGATGACCAGGTATATGACGTGTATTCCATTCGCAAAAGCTGATTCAACTGCAGAAATTCCTCATGAGATAATAATTATCGAGGGGAAGTTGAAATTGGCACAGAACGATGTCTTTCTAGATTTATGCCATTTTAAGCCATTGCAGCGATATTGGGTACAAGGAACGGCATTAGAAAAGAATCTTCGGTTGCGCACAGCGTTCTTGGCCTAAGCCTAAGCCTAAGCCTAAAACAATGAGACACATCATGACTTTCTTTCATAGATTCCGTTTTCATCTTTTACTGCAACCGCTGCGTTTTATTCTGATCTTATGTTTATTTTCAGCTGTTTTCATGCTTAGGGTTTAGTTTCATGTACTGTCGCCAATCAAATAATTGCCAAATAAGCCAAACTCGATCCCACCTCAACTTGCCTACGCTCATGCTTACGCACATATGCAAGGATCAATTGAGCTAATCGTTCTGATATATCCATGCTCAATTTGCGCTACCACAACACAGCGTTTGCGTTTGCAAGCGGGCCGAGTCTTTGCAAGCGGGCGGCGATATACGGGTGGTCGCCTTCATCTAGCCGTATTTCCTGATTATTGCTGGTGCATATAAATTATTGGCGCGTTTCCCCCAGAAAGTGCGCGTTTCCTGCCCACTGCCCGGCCACTGCTCCTGATTTATGATGTCACTTTCGGTTTCGTGACGTCAGCGGGTCCCGACACGCTCGTATTCAATTCGTACGGGGCGGCACGGACCGGAATGCGCAGCGAACTGGACAGCGGCGTTTTTAGATGCGAGTGGGGATCACATACTAATCCGCTGCCCTTTCAAACTTCAGTAATTGAGCTTCGGGGATGCCGTATTTTTGTATGTCTTCATTATTGCGTTAGAACATGGAAGGATATGTATACGGATAGGGACACAACTTTGATGAAAAATAATGCGGAAATATACCGTATTTATTCTAATATAAGCCCCGGGGCTTCTATTTTTCGATTGCTCTCTAGGGGAGATTATATTAGAGACGGGGCTTCTATTTTTTCGATCAACGAAATATCAAAAAATTGATCATTTTTAGTGCAAATATAAGACAAATTCTTATCGTTTTCTACGGAAACTTGAATAACAGAGCATTTTAACGCAACAAAATGGGGAAGTACAGTTTTAATAGGCGCAAGTATCATAAAAACATGTCCATTTTTTGACCTGGCCGCATTTGCTGACCGAGATTCGGCCAAGGGGGGCTTATATTAGAGACGGGACTTCTATTTTTTCGATCCCTCGCTAGGGGGGGGGCTTCTATTGGACAAGGCTTCTCGTTATCAATCACATGTTTGTTGTTTTGCACTTGCATACAAGCACTTCAAACAACCAGTAAAAGTGCAAACTGTTAATGATGCAAGGACAAATGAAGTCCTTGAGTGAGAGAAAAAAGACTTTGATTTATTGCCAACACGAAGCTAGACGTTCACAGGAAATCCTTGGGGAAATAATATCCGTACTGCTATGGGAACATGAGGGCTGAGGGATCACCAGGAAGACCAGCTAGTCACTTGAAAATTTTTGCTGTTCGACAAGAGAAAAAAATTCACACTGACATTTACAAATAGCCTTATTTGAATGAGAATAATTTTTGTGAAATTTATAAGACTTGAGTTTGTGTTTGAAGCTTTTCTGAGCGCAATAACCAAGGAATCAAAAATCTTGTTTACTGCGTGAGCTTTTGCGTATGTTATTGTGGCATGTATTGGCAGTGGCTTTGTAATTTTCTGCAAGCCACAATATTCTTCCTTCCGAAAACAGGCAGCGACGATTATGACCTTGAGAATTGCACTGATGGAGCACTATGTGAATGAATCCTGTTTACCGTTAGACATCAAAAATCTGTAGACATCATAATTAGGAAAAGACGTCTTTGCATACTGATTGCATGTTTTGCAAAATTAAAATGGATCAATACAGGAATATTTCTTTTCTAAAGAATAGAAATAGTTTTTCAGCGCTGATTACTGTTTGCCTATTCGAATGCCAAAATAATTTTTTGAGGAATAACTTTAATAAACATCAAAATCAGCGAGTCGCATTTGTGAATCATGTTCTTCTGCTCAATACTTTGACAAATTTGCACAAAAACTGGACAAAATTTCTTTTTGAAATGTAGCTGTGAGCAGACCCAGTTACTTCACTCAGTTATCATTAAATGAGTTACGAAAACCACTAACTGGGTTTAACTGAGAACTAGATTTTCTCTGAGAAAAACAAAGTTTTTGTTAAAGAACCCAGATAACTCAATTACAGTAATGAGAGAAATGAAAATAACTGGGTTTAAAACTAGTCAGTTTTTCCCAGAGAAAATCTAGTTCTCAGTTAAATCTAGTAATTGGTTTTCATAACTCAGTTAATGATAACGGAGTGAACTAACTGATTACAGCCAAGGGTGGGCAAAGATTTGACCCCTAAGGGGGAATTAGTATCAAAAATTTTCGGCCCAAGGGGGGATATCCATTTGTGCTTGTCCAAAAAATGTTTTTTGCCACTATGTGGCGAAAACGTTTCGTCCCCCCCCCCGCTCTTTTTCAGGCAAGGGGATCTGGACCCTTGGAAGTGGATATCCCCCCATCCCCCCGTGCCCAAGTCTGGGTACAGCCAGCCTGTGAGGATATGTAGCGAGTTAAATTCTGAAAGATTCGAAAATGCACGTAGACAGCATCTATTGATTGGTCTTCGATAATTCAACGGAATACAATCAAAGATCAAGTACCATGACACGAAGCAAGATTAATAAGCGCTCTCACATCATCAACGTATAAATATCCTAGAGCAGCATTCAGTATAATTATTATGGTGAGAAGTACCAGCTTACTCACAGCACCGCACACTGAACAAAGGGGGCATTTATTCACGCGCTATTTTCGCTAATTCTGCTCGAGTAAGCTGACAATGAATGACACGAGAAGCAGAGATGAACACCGAAGAATAATTGATTTCTATGCAACCAGGGCGGAATCTTGAATGCGATTGATAACTTTTACTGCTACAAATCAGTGTGGCGTAGCCAGGCCCGGCTTAAGCGTCCGGGGGCCCTGGAACTTTTTTCCTCAGGGGGCCCCTGAATACCGCCGGAGGCAAAATTTTTTGCATTTTTTACTGCCAGAGGTAAAATGCTTTTGCAATTTTTACCGTCGGAGGCGAAATGTTTTGCATTTTTTACCGCCGGAGGCAAAAAATTATATATTTTATCGCTGGACGCTCCTTTTTGGCTAGCTGGGGGTCCCTTCCGGCGGTCGGGGGCCCCTTTTACATGCGAAGAGCCGGGGGGCCCCTTTTACATGCGAAGAGCCGGGGGGCCCCGGCCTGCAGTAGGTCCAGTGTTTTCATGACAATGCCATGGCCTTTGCCAGATGTCATTTTTCAGAGCCTCAATTATGTGAAGATCATTTGCGATAGGGTGCACCAGACATGGATTTTTGCTCCTCTTGTTTGCTCTGTCGCTAATTCAGCTGCTCTATTCACCCACATGAGTGTCGAATGTCAGCACCTTGGCCTAGGTATACAATAGGTACAGTGTTTTCATGCCAATGCCACGTCCTTTGAAAGATATCTTTTTTCAGAGCCTCAATTATGTGGAGAACATTTGCGATAGGCGATAGGGTGCACC
The DNA here is from genome assembly GCA_034700205.1 of Plectus parietinus. Lineage (NCBI taxonomy): Eukaryota > Metazoa > Nematoda > Chromadorea > Plectida > Plectidae > Plectus > Plectus parietinus. The sequence continues at coordinate 90 of JAQGCX010000965.1, read as the reverse complement.
CAGACATGGGCACGTTTTTTCCATTGGGGGGAGTAGCGATCCCCGGCTGGGGGGGGGGGGGGGGGGTTTATAACCCCCCAAATAACACAC
>JAQGCX010000964.1:0-12902 GCA_034700205.1 Plectus parietinus | reverse complement strand
GACATATTCGGCAAAGAATCAATCTCGGATATTGAAAAACTGTTTGCTCGTGGAAGAAATGTTTGAAGGCACTGAGCATTGCACAAGCGCATGGATTCATAAAATCGTCTGTCGACAAAGAAAGGTATGCTCGAGTAGAAAGACAGCGAATGAACATCGAATGATTTTAGCCTGTCGAATACTGCCAATTGCTTAGCTATATCGCAAATTGCAAAGTGCAAATCGAGATTTCGTAACCTTATTTTTGTACCATGCACTTCATATAAATGAGTAATCGCATTGCAGATCTCGTCAATATTCTCAACTTTGTTGTCATCTACACAACTTATTCGCAAATATTGGAGAAATGCGTGATGCCTCGCAATGCAATTTTTTGCAAAGTCGAGATCAATTTTTGAAACAAATGTCAATTTCTTCGCAAATGGAACTGAAATTAAGACATTTTAGGAGGGACACTGACACTTAGTTCATTTATTTGGGTCTGTGGAACAATTTGTCTAATGTAGCGTTTATAATGCACCAACCGACGGGGACGACCGATGGGATTTTGATAATTCAACGGCGATAATTTAGTCGCTCCCGTCGGCCGGACGCGGCCTGTTTTACCGCGCAGTCCATTCTTGTTTGAACAATGACATAACCTGCGACTCGCAGCACGCTTAATGATTTTCAAGTGTTCGCGCGTCTCTCTTTACCATCAGGCGGGTAATTAAGTCAGTCGGTGGGTGCATTGTAAACGCTGATTAAATTTTGCAAAACTATTGGAATTTACAAAGCAAAACCCCACGCAAAAACGCGCCTCTTAAATTTGATATACCAATATTATCAAATGAAGAACACGCTTATGAAACATTCTCATAGTGAAATCGTGGCGAACCTGATTCTTCCAGTCCTACTGGAAACGGAACATCAAGCACATTCTTGGCACTGAAACGGATTCCGTGTACGCCTCGAAGTCGAAGAAAATTTAGTGGTGCCAGATTTGTCAGATTATGAATGCGTGTAGTGGTGGAATTGATTTTTATGAACAACTCGAGACAATGTTGTTTGGTGAGACGGCATGATTCATTTTTGAGCAAAACGATGCCCACATTGACGAAAGTTGACCACAAGCTTTTCAGAATGAAGGCAAACCCTTTATTGATCTTCTGAAATGGAAATATCTTGAAATGATCGACAATGCCAATGCTAAACAACTGGGGGGAGGGGTGTGGGGTGGGTAGGATTACCCTGGTCTTGCTGACAGAGCCCACCCCTGATTGACCTGTCCGCGGACTGAATCTGCAGACTCAGTAAGAGGTGTGCTCGCGCGAGCCAGTCTGCGGATTTTTGAAGGTATGTTTGGACCTTTAGAGGCTCATGCTTACCTCAAACCTTACGAGCTGAAGCCAACTTGTACTTTCAGGGACTAATTGCAAAACTCGGTGCAATACAAGCTGTGTCAAAGTTTCGGGAGATTCTCTTGCCATTTCGGAAATCTTCATTTCGTAAATTTACTTTCCCGATTGAGATTGTTGATCGAGAGCAGTGTGTGAAACACCCGTTTGTTTTCTGGTTCAGTCGGGTGGGTTACTGCCCGATGGGCTGTGGCTCTTCTATTAAGTACGTATTAATGATCAGTGATGCCATTTAATCAATTATGGTAGAATTGACAATGACAATGACAATGATCAAAAGTCATCAACCTCATGGTTCTTCCTATCTGCAGCGGCTGTCACTTAATCGATCAAATGTGATATACTGTATTATCGATAACTAACAATAAGTTTGGAGGCAGAGTGGCGATGCATGAATAGCAGTGATGTTCAGGGGCCGTATTCTATAAACTTCGCACCTTGCGTGCGCACAATGCACCAGATGCAGTTATCGACTTTTGTGCGTACGCTTGCGCAGTATCAAATGCATTGTACGCACGCAAGGCGCGAAGTTCATTGAATACGGCCCCCGGTCCACGCCGGTCTTCGCCCTTCGGCGTACAATCGACGACCAACGCCGACGACCAACTCGTCCGCATCACCATCGAAGGCCGAAAAGAATCATATGCCGAAACGATTGCAAACAATCTTCTACATTAATACCTTGTGTCAGTCAAAGTCACCAAAGCTGAAAACTGTTTGTACTTTGTAGTTCGTCACGAAAGTGTTGAGTCAAAATGTACCGTATACGCTCTAATAAGCTCCGCGGCACTTATTTCTTTCAAAATGTTTTTTGGGCTATGATGGATGACGTATGGTCCTATGTTTTGTGTGTTTTCTAATAAACACCGCGGCGCTTAATAGAGTGCGGCGCTTATTTGAGCGTCTACGGTGATTTTCGTCGCAAGCTCAATGATTAGACACCGTTTTTCATGTAGTATGAGAGGATCGCAGAGGTCTGATCTGGTTGATCCTGGTGCGAACGAAACCGATGATCACTTGTAATTCATCAAGCTAAAGCTTCCTTGCGTCACACAGTGACAAACACAGGAGGGTGGGCAGTGGAAAATATTTTTGCTCCGCATCCGTCCGTTGATTTAGCGCAGGGGAGGGAACACCTGCGGAATTTCTGCTCAATGCTCACAGATCACTTGATGAGGTAAATTCTCTCTCTGTTCGCGTTGCTATGTGACGGTATTTTAATGAGATTGCGCGCTAATAGAAATCGCTCTGCTTTCCACCCGCGGTGAGGTTCACGCGAACAATCGTTCAGTGCCGCAGATCGGATACTTAGTTCGCTCGGCGGTTCATTAATGTTCCGCTATAAATTAGCGATTTGCTCGTTAATACTCGTCTCGCCCTTTTCTCCGGCTTATCGAAAACATAACATGTTGCGTTGAATGGCAAAAGTATGCTTCCCCCGACAGTTCTCAAGCTAGTCACTTTCACCGGAGTGTTTGTTGTCTCCGCGTACGTTTTCATTGCCAAAACTTCTACCTCTCACAAACAAGCCATCAAGCAGACATTGAAAACGTCATCATCATTATCGAAATCATCAGCATCATCATCAACTGAGAAGACATGTCCGCAGAACAAGGTGTTGCAAGGTTTTTGCTCTGTGGAGCGCTGCGTCAACCCGTTCAAGACGTACAACTGGGTTGCGATGATGAACTATGCTCCAAAGTACAACCTGGCGAATTGTGCCATACCGAAGAGCCTGTCTACCGTAACCATGGCTATTTTCTGCTACCTGTACGATGCAGATAACTTCGCGGCGAAAAATCGCACAATGTCGGGAGAGCGTTGGTTGAACCGTCTTTGCAAGCGACAGAACGAAGCTGACAAACCGGATCACCAGAACCTTCATTCAAACAATTGGACGCATATCGTCGTAGTTAGGCATCCGGTAGATCGCTTTCTGTCCGGTTTCGTCGACAAATGCGTCAAGTAAGTGATCATTTGATTTTAAATGTTATTCTTTTTCATTTCTGCCCTCATCAGACATGGGCACGTTTTTCCGGTGGGGGAGTAGCGATCCCCGGCTGGGGGGTATATACCCCCCCCCAATTCCCAAAAAAAATTTGTTCCTGAGAAACACGTTTGGGAAACTTAACTCCCTCCCCCTGGCGGTATGGAGGTAAATATCTCAAAAATTTTTCACCATACCCCCCCAACCAGTTTTGGCCGGAGGTATGGAGGTCCTTGGGAGGGGTATATACCCCCCATACCCCCCACGCCCATGTCTGGTTCAGCCAGCCATCGCACGCTGTTCACGCCGTGCACGTGCCGAATATTACCTGCGGGCGGGACTGCACATAATGTTATTATATTAATAAAAACTTTATTTACACCCCCAATTCATTACAAACATGTCAAGATCACACCCGTAAAGAAGAGACTGCTGGTAGTCACAACTGAAACAAAAAAAAACAGTGACAGATAAATCAATGTAGGACTGGCCGGAAGGCAGACGGTGTCAGTCTCCACATATGGCGTTGACCACCACCGTTGTCTAATAGTGTGGTCAACGAATGCTTCGTTCAGAAGTTTATTTTATTCGTTCACAATTTTTTTGTCATTCCGATTACGCTCATGTTCCGAATGTTGCGCAAATTAAGATTTATTATGACAATCACAAATAGTATATCTTCGCGGTATGAATATGAGTCGTGGCATGTTTTTAAAATCCAAGTTGTGTGAGAAAATTAGGGGCTTTGGGTGAGCACAGAAGTCGTTTAATCTTTCGAAATAAACTTTCGTATTGTCTTTTCTGTGCTTTTGACCAATAGATCGGCTACCATTCGAACTATCGGTTTCTTCTTTTCAGTTTTCAGAGTTGTTTAAAAACCTCTCTCTACCCAGCGCATAGTTTCAGGTTTGTTCGTGTTTCTCAAACGTTCCCATGAACGGTCTGGTTCTCCGAAAGCCGAAATATATTGTGTCACCTTTGCGACAAACCAAAGAAACCCCTCCCGTAACAAAAACAAGTTGCAGTTAACCCTTTGGTCGTTATATTTGTTTTAACATTCCCGAATGAAACCATAACATTCTGTATTGGTCAAGACGAAGACCACTTCTACTGAACACTGACTGTGCGATAAAAGGTAGTAAAAGTTTTACTGTGTGCTCTACTAACTGTAACTTAATCATGAATTCGATTCGCATCATGAATTCGAATGTTCTTCTGTCCACGTAAACGGAATACATACGAGACAATATGGGACAATTAATCTTAATGTCTCACTGCGATGTACAACAACTGGATATGGTACATCTGTTTTACTCTCCTTTTTTTAAATGGTGACTACAACTTGCATTTGCAAAACTGTGACTAATTTAAAGTCCTGATATTTAGTCATCTGTGAAAGATGCAGGTTGACTACATCGGCAATTCAAGGACCATATTTTCTTGACGGAGTGCCACCCGTAAATGGAAGCTTGTGTGCGGGAACAAGGTAGGTTACCGTATGTCGATCTTGATTTGATTTGGCTAGATCTAGATGAATGTTGCAGCAAATCTAATCAGCATCTGATTATCACCGGTCAAGTTCTAGACGGAACTGATTGCAGTACACCACTTCCTTCACAGCTCGAAGTCTGGCAGGGTATAACGATATTACAAAGAGTTACTGTGTTTTAAGTAGTGCTGTTCCGGGCCGGCCCGAAGGGAAATAACCGGGCTCCGTTTTTGGAAGAAATTTTCATGTGAATACGAAATTTTTTGACGAAATATCCGGGCCAAGTATTTCATTCAAATGGCGTGTTTTTTGTAAACTGTCAGACAATAAATTGACCATAACAATAACTCAATTTTGCCCTCAAAATAACTACTTTATATTTTACTGATATTTTGCACGACAGAACTGGCTTGCGGGCGAAAAAACATTACCGAGCCCGGGCCGGGCTTTTTTTTGAGAAAATTTCCGGAACACGTGAACAGAACTGTTATTAACCTATGCTCGAAGTTACACGTGATTTGTTCTTACCAATCAAAAGTTATAAACTCTAAAAGTTGAGACAGGACTTATGCCCCACCCTGTAAAAGCGAATATTTCTACCGTACTCAACGAGAATGGTCAATGGACAACGATCAGAACCAAATTTATCGTTGTCGTTGAATAATGTGGATCTTTGTTTAACCGTGCCGACAGTGAGTTGCGTTTATGATTGCCTGAGCGAACAATCAACCGCCGCGGAAGCGCAGAAATACGTTGAAAAAGTGAAATTTACTCTTGAAGCAATTTTGGAAAACAAATGAAGAAGTAAGCACCAACACCACACAAACACACATGGCAAGACATAGGTCGACTTATAGCGCTTCGCGAAGATAGTATTATGCGTATTTTGGTTTGGCACGAATAAATAGAAAATCCAGCACTGCCAAAAAGAAAAACAAATCAGAAAATAAATATCATAATACTGTAAATACATTGTTTCAACTGCTAATGGGGAAATATTCTCGAAACTGCACCGACCCTTGAGGCAAGCAAACGAGATAACGATGAGCAAAAAAAACGGATCAGAGATTGAAGTGCAGTGTTCACAGACTCAGGAGTAGGGTGAAAGATAACTGGCGGGGATATAACCGACGCCGCCAATGTCGTCCTCGACTAGCCACCACTCTTCGTTGCCGTCCTGGTCGTGCTTGGCGTGCACGGCTACCAACTGACCCTCAGTCAATGACAACTGGTTCTCTGGGTCGTCCGCGTCGAAGTCGAATTCAGCTACGTAGAACTGAAACAGCCAAAGGTCAGATCTACTCACAATCATAAACGTTTTTGCTAGGGGGGTTTGGGCGGTGTTAACCAGTCTTGCAAAAGTACTAAAATTAGAAATATTTTTGTAAAATAGGGCCTCATGATTATCTTATCACGTCATAGCATGGCAACCCACTCGTTATCCTGGTAGCCCCCTCGTTACCATGGTAGCTCCAATCGTTGCTATGACGTCATAAGATAATCATGAGACCTACCCTATTTTACTAAAACATTTCAAATTTAGTACTTTTCACTGGTGTTAACTCCTCCGCCCCATTCGGTCCAAAATGGATGGAGTTTTGTTAACCTCCCTCTCTCGCCGAAGGCGGAAAAAATACGGTATTTCGGCGCAAAAATTCAAATTATAGTACTGAAATTTAAATTCCCGCCGAAAATTTTTGGGTTATGGTATGTTAACCCCCTGACTTTTTCGATATTTTCCATGTTAACCCCTCCTCCAACTTTTTGACCCGAAAACACCTGTGCTCACGATGTAAACAGTAGTACATCAAAAAGCCACAATACAAAAACGAATGAATAGCTGTTCATGTTCAGCGTTTGCACAACGTTTTAAATTCAAACCTGCCAGTGCAAGCTGGAACTAACCTCAATTTCAGACTGGTCTTCAACGCTCTCTGCAGCGTCGACGGTGGTTGATGGTGTGACGGGAGGGGGCGGAGGTGCCGCTCGAATGGGCAGTGGTTTGCTGGGCGGCGGCGGAAGACTGGCAGCCGGCGGCGGAAGACTAGCAGCCGGCCGCGCCTCGTAGAGAGTTGAACGACCCACCGTCGACTGAGCTTCCATTTCCGAGCCGACATTGGCGTACTGTGCCGGCCTGGCCGGAATTGTCGGCAGCGGTGCGCGCGGCGTCTGCACCGACGGCCTACGCGGCAATATCGGCTGCTTCTTCGCTTCTTGCCACAATTCTTGAAAGGGATCCGTTCTCGCCGGCCGCGGTGGAGGCAGACCGGTGATCGCCGAAAACGGTCGAGGCGCTGGCATTGTCGATGGAGCCGCCTGCCAAATAGGCGAAGGTTGAATCATTGCTGAAGCAGTAACTGGCGGCTGTTTCGGCTGAATAACGACTGGTGAAGGTGATGGGATTGAGGATTGCGCAAAATCCAAGCCTGAAAAAGATGTTTCATGTTGAAAATGAATCAAGGTTATAGATCAGTATGTTTATAATATTGGGGTCAACAAACTAACGACATGTTGATCCAAAGAATCTACCATACATACAGAGGTGGGCAAGGGAGTATGGGGGTTACATACCCCCAGATGGGCGGTTCTACCCCGTCCCTACCGTAACCCTCAGTACATTGTGTACCATCCCCCCCAGACGCCAACACGTGCCCACCTCTGCACCTAACTCACCTAACAACTCACCTAACAAGTCCTCAGCGTGACTGCGTCGGTCGCCTGGCGCGTTCGCTGTCAACAGCGGAGCGGAAAAGTCCATTAAAGAGACGGAAACAGATCTCGGTGGTGGATGGTGATGACTTGTCGCTGAAGCGGCGATGGGAGCGGTGGGCTGCGGTCGTTGCTTCACTTCGCCAATCGTTTGTTCGGACAATGGTCGCAATCTGTCGGTCGCAATGAAGCCCTTCGCAACGCCATTATCACAGTACCTACAAGAGATATTCCTTCATCAGAACAAAAAAAAAGAATATTCCTTCATCAGAACAAAAAAAAAGAATATTCCTTCATCAGAACAAAAAAAAAGAATATTCCTTCTTCAGAACAAAAAAAAAGAATCAGTGTTTCTGACCATCGCTGAGAGTTGCCCATCGGGTCTTTCTTGATCAGTGCCACCACGACGTCGCCCTGAGAAACGGCCAGGTCGAGCTGCACATCAGTGACGGGCGCGTTGTTGATGACCAGGAACAGTTTGTCCACGTTGTATTTAGACCACAAACTTTGGCGGTGCGAATCCGTTTGTCGCATAGCGGGAAAATCGATTGCTGCGTGCACCTGATTCGACTTCATAGACGACTTGAATCGAGAGATCGAAGTCGCTGAAATCCCTCTGATCACACAAAGATTCGATTAGGAATGACCAACTTGTCTGAGGTTGGTCGGTTGATCGCTGTTTCGTCAGCGACGACGTCGAACTGACCGATACGGCGGCTAGAGCTCTGAGTTGCTCAAATGCGAGCTGGTAGGACAGATCAAACTTGTCAATAATTCCGCGACGAGTTGGTTGAGGACCCTGAAATACGGTATTTTAAGAAATAGTGATCCACGCAAAAATTGTAACCCAGGGTAGAGGAAGATTGAATTAATAGTAACCCATGGATTACTATTTTCAGAACTGGACAAAGACAAAGACATGTGAAATGGGTATTATATGTCGATAAATGTGAGTAATGAGAGTGTTCTATACCGTTTCCTTCTTTTTTGCATGGAAAAACAGGTAAATTAATAAAAAATTTACCATAATTCTTCCAAAAATAACTACTTTTTTGAAATTTTGACGCCAAAATATGTTCTTGAACAGGTTGAATTTATAGTAATGCTGGGTAACTATTTCTCAAATTACGGTAGTTGAGAAATCAAAAAAATGTTCTGTGCGACCCTTCAGTGGCATCAAGAACATGAAAAGCAAAAGAGAACTTAATAATCAATTACCGTGAAAATAGATGCAAATGCGTTCCGCAAATCAGCGTAGAAGTCTTTCTGCGCACGCATCATCGCCTCGTGCACACTACGACAGACACTTTGTGCCATACTAACCAACGTGGGCAATTCAGCTTTGAGCTGTCCATTCAGTGCCTCATACTCGCCTTTCTTGATGCGTTCTTGTTCAGACATCTAAAAACGATCCTCCTGTTGCAAAAAGCAACAATATACACTCATCATTTTTTGACAGTAAAGAGCGGACTGCAAAAAACACCGTAATCCCAGAATTTTAGATCTGCAATAGTAACCAAATGTCGTTGTGGGACGTTTACTTGAAATGGATATAAATCATAGGAAGTAATGATACTTCATTCAATAAATTCTGAATTTTGACAGCGAATGAAATTCAATTGAGGGATTTTCGATCGCTTTCCGGTTAACCGTTGGAAAAATTCTGACTATATAAAGAATGTGAAAACTAACAGGTTTGTCGTCGACGGAAGATGTCTTGACAGCTTCGTAGTCCATCAATTTATCGAGTCGTTTGGCGATCAGTTTGCTCGGCCCATCGAACAATTTCAACATGTACTCGAGCGGTATTTTCACACTGAAACAAAGAAATGGATGAAAGAGAGCAATACGACAGAATACTGTACCGATCGGTGAGATGGGAATAAAACGTGGGCAGAAGAACGTCAACGCAGCGCACCCACGCAGAACGATACGAAGAAATCCGCTCGTAGGTATTGACACCTATACAATAATTGATAAATAGAATAGTACCAGCAATAGTTGGAACAAACCAAATGCCTCCTTCCATGCGTCACTGAGAGAGACTTGTTGAACGATCAGATGTTGAAGGCGATCGCAGTACAACCGCAAGTCCCGAAGTAGCGCTCGAATCAGTTTGTCCGTCGATCGAAAGTCGTTTTCGGCCGCTTCGAACGCCTCGTCACGCTCCTACAACCAGTTAATAATAACACTGAAATAATCATCACTACACACCAAATGAGTAATGCCGATAGTCGATGTCAATCGGTAACTGAATCTCGATCCTTTCTTTTTCATGGTGTGCAAATTAAACTTGGACAATCTATCTGAGATCGTTTGATCCTTTTCTTTGCGATACTTGAGCACTGAATATCAGCGTTCGATTATTCGCGGTACTAATGAGTTGAACCAACCGAGATCTTTTTGTCGTTTCGATTCGTTCATTGACTGAGCCAAACTGCTCATTTGTTTCACAGCTTCCAGCAATTTTGGATGATCAGGATGTCGAATATCAGTGCACTAAAATTGTAATCCATTTGCTAATATTGATCTTGAAAATTGGGATATCAACCTTGAGCATTTCGCCAAGAAATAACGGATACTTGAGCAGTCTTTGTACAGGACGACAAATGGCTGAGTGCACATCAATGCACGAACATCCGTTGGCCTGCATTCGCTTCAGACAGGCTTTCAACGCATCCTTCTTGGAACCGTCTTGATCATACTGCAACATGGTCATTGCATTGGGGTGACATAAAAGTATAGTCGGAAACTGGGAGACCAGACTGGGAGTCTTTTGCTTCAGCATTGCAGCATATAAATCGATAGTACTATGTTTTGTGTTGTCCGATCAGGTTTGAAAAAATCAATTCGTTATATTTTGCATTAGTTACAGTACTTTTTCGCCCCGACTGGTCGTCGTGTTTCCGCCTATATACAAGAACACTATTCACCTTTTCAAGCAAAATTGCAGCGGCGTCCGAGCATTCCCAATACTTTCCATAAACTTGGCTAAAATCAGCTTTGAAACGAAGGAATAACGAGCCAAATGATCGTTCGGAATCTATTCTTCCTAAAAGCAAAGCAATTCGTGAAAAGAACCGGACATTTTCACACCGGTGACAAACGAGTACACAACACATGTCAATCAACAACATAGTATGCAGGGGTTCGACTGTGTCAACAGCTTGGAGTAATATCGTGAGCAAAGAAAACCAGTCAGATAGATAGGTGAAAATAACCAACCGTATTCATTCTCGAGCGCGCTGAGGACTTTGGCAGCCAATTCGATGACGTCGGGATAGCCGGCGAGCAGGACGCCCTTGTCGAGCAGATCCGAGCTGTCGGCCCGAATGGCACTTTCGCACGCGCGCAGATCGGCGACGAACTGCATCTCGCTCTTGACCAGATCCTGTGCGATCTTCTCTCTCGCCAGCTTCATCCGCTCGCCACGCTCCAACTCTTTCGCCTCCTTCTCTTTCGCCAGTGTCGAGGCGCTCAAACGCGTCGGCTGAACCGCCGGTCTCGGGGGCGGCGCAGATTTTTGTTGCGCTTGCTGTTGATCGCGTTGCTGCTGTAAAGTAAAAACAACAGTGATTTAATTTTGTTCAATTGAGTAATTTGGCAATATTACCCGAACAAATTCATCGGCAGGAATGATGATTGGTTGAGGCATGGGCGACGCAGCTCGTGACGAAACGAAGGAAATCGGACTGTCGATGGAATGCGGCGCGTGCCAACGCACGGAGGAGCTAACTCGACTGCCGCTCGACGTTGGCATCTCCGTCGAATATCGAAATGCCGACGACTGTTCAGCGACGGCGGGTGGCACTCGCCAATTGATCGCCACGTCCTGCTGCTGCAGACTGCTTCTGCCAGTGTCGCGATGCGACAAGAAGCTCGCAGGAACCACTCCGATACGTCCCGTCGTCTCGTGTCGGCATTTCAGCCAGTCGGCATTTATCGACTGCACAACGTGCACAATATCTCCGGTGTGCACTGTCAGATCGCCCGGCTCAACAGCCGCAAAGTCGAACACGGCTACTCGCTCGTCGTCTCCTGTCGATCCCAACGAAGACGACAAGGACGGTTCAGGCGTGCTCAGATATTCTAAGAAAGCAAAGTTGGCGATAGCATGTGTGACAGTGAGAAAGAATTATAGATGTGGTCGGTGCACCGGGAGCGGGATCGGGACCTAGGTCATTTTCGTTGACCGATTACTGAACCGGGACCGATTGTTTGCTTAAATCATCGGTCCCAGGACCGGGACCGGGACCGAAATTGTCGGTGCACCGACTAACTGGATCGGAACCGATTAAATATAAATTGGCTGGACCAATTACTGGACTGGGAGCAATTTTTTGGTTAAATCATTGGACCGGGACCGGGACCGAAATTGTCGGTGCACCGACTAACTGGACCGGGACCGATTAAATGAAAATTGGCTGGACCGATTACTGGACCGGGACCGATTGCGACCTGGACCGACGCATCTATAGAAAGAATTGAGTGAATCCACAGGTGCCAGCTGCTCACCAGAATCGCGAAGCGTGCGAACGTCAATGGAGGCGACCGCCGGAGGAGGGCAGTCGATAACAGTGTCAACATAGGACACGGGGAATATTCCAGTCTTGCCGTCCAATTCTCCTTCCAGCCATTCGTCGTCGACGTAGCGCAGCAGCTTGACGATGCGCCCGGCGGCGAACGACAACTCGCCCGCACACTCGCCGCTGAACAAACCAGTCGCGTTAATTGGCAAACAAAGAAATGCAATTACTGGAAGGCGAACTTCGTCCGACCATACGGCTCGGGCGATTCGGACGCGTACTGAGGAACACTGGTCCGCTGTTGCGCAGACGAAAAAACAGCAGACTGAGCTGTGCTCGCATTGCCATTCGCTAAAAACAAACAACTGACATCTGAACAATTACAGCGACTTGTTTGCTAACATTTTGCTGTTTCGAAGGACAGGAACGGTTTCGGACAAGTTCCCCGACGACCGTCGGAAGTTTCCACAGTGCACCATTCAGTGCTCGAGTCGAGCACAGACACAACTTCGTTTTTCTTCAGATCAATCTCGCCGTCCAGTTTCGCTTGAAGGTCAGCTATGACGCGAGCTCTTGTATCATGCTGAACACTTCCCGCTCTACTCTTAACTCCATCATGCGCCACTGGTGTCGAATAAGCCTGCAAAAATGTCGTTGAAATAAACAAACAGCGTCCCTTAATCACCAGACTCCGATCCGCTTATTATCTTCTTAAGGACTTCAAACGGTCCGTTTTGCGACCAATTACCAAGAATAAATATTGCGTGATCAAGAATATATAATTCATTCTTGGT
>JAQGCX010000963.1:0-12918 GCA_034700205.1 Plectus parietinus | reverse complement strand
TCCTGGCCATGGATGGCAAATTTTCGATACCTCAGCTACGACGAACAACATCTTCAATGCGGTGCAATCATTATTTCCGATCAATGGCTGCTCACCGCGGCGCATTGCTCACGGTAATAACGTTTCATCCTATTGCTTTATTTATGAACACTTTCTGTGATTGAAAACTTTCAGTGATCAAAATTTACCAATTGTATGTTGTATTGATTATTTCGATACATGTAATTTTGAAGTTTTTGAGAAATTGTAGTGAAATGAAACGCAATTTTCTTACACAAATTTTCCTTTTAAGAAAAACCTGGTCTCTTATTCAGTAAAGGTTTTTCGGAACCCCATATTGTGCACAAAAATAGAGACCTCGGCTCTTATTAAGAGGATTGGATCTGTGTACTGTGCATGAGCTGCCTCCAGCTACCCTCCCTCCTGCTGGCCCCGGCCCAGGTTATAGCTGGAAGGACCCTCTCTCACCGAAAGCCAGATAAGCACTGAATAGAATAAACTTTCGCCTGATTTGTTTTGACTTTTTTGAATTTTCACATCAAATTTCCGACACGGTTAAGTATAAGGTAGGCACTCCCCTTCTTCCCTCAACAGATGGTTGGGAGGGGCCTGGCCTCGGACTCCAGTTACACATATGTAAGCAGGTGTGTGTCAACAATTTTCTTAATACGAGCCGAATTCGGAAAATTCCGGTACGTATTTCAGAATCTCCTCGTTTTAATAAAAACATTTCAGCAACTTTTACGATGGATCGGTGCTCCTTGGTTTCAAACGCACTCCAGATCTCCTCGAATCTTATCTTTATTCACCCTATTTCATCGAAACTGTAATAAGCCATCCGTATTTTGACGACAGAAGCGAAAATCTCACCCAAGTTAACGATATCGCACTAATCAAGGAAAGTGATGTTGTAATTTTTTGCCGAATGCTCATGCTCATCTCTTTGTCCGCCCGTGGTTATGGTGTCTGTCATCAGTTTTCGAAACAAAAGTTTCCACATGGCAGACTGAGATTTCTACCCAGGGAATTTCAGAGACGCTTAAACGAATGCGCATTTCGGTTCAAAATCAAACATGGTTTTTCATGCGAATTCTGTTAAGAACTACACATATGGTGGTATCAAAATTTCCGGTTAGCATTGGTAATTGGTAATTCAAAATTTCCATTTGGTATTGGTTTTGGTACTGACTAACTGTAACAGTTGTAAATGTCTGGTCGAAGATCGATAGTAAAGATGGTTCGATATGGGTTTTTTGCACTCGGTTCGGTATTCGGTACGGTTAAAGAAACAAAAATGGGACGGAAAAAGACAGAGACTGTTCATTTGTTGTAATGAATCATTACAGTTAAAGTGATGATACTCAACGTCTCAACTGTACAAAAATGGCACCGACCCCGTAATTATGAAATGAAACAAGTGCACACAATGTTTGTGTAATGGTACCGGAGACAGCATTCAACGCACGAAAACGATAATTAGCGCAGTATACTTTCAAACAACAAAAAGCTTTATGAAAAAGCAGTATAGGTAACTGTAGGAACAAAATGAACCCAAAGGTTTAGAGTTAGTACAAAGTGAACTCGATTTTCCCCTGCAGTTCTCCAGGATACAACCCAATATATAAGGTACACTGTTTTATTTTACTTCCTTGTGTGCTGCGAGTAACTACTTGCATGCTGTCTCCAGTACCATTACACAAAAAAAATCTGCTTCTCTAAGTTCTAAGTCCTCTTCCCTTACTTGAACGTACGTTTATCATCAGTTATTGCTTTAGTTAAGAAAGAAACTTGAATTCAACGAATTTATTCAACCGATTTGTTTGTCATCGGACGACACACAGTTTTCGCAAAATTCGCGAAGGTGTGGTATTGGGTTGGGGATCTTTCACGGAACGGAAAGAAACCCAAAATACGGAAAATGGTGAAAGTAACTTAAATAACACAGCAGATGTACCCCATGTCAATAAAACAGCAAGCAATCGTCTGCGGCAAGTAGACATCCTTTTCATCAATCATGAAACTTGCATGTGAGATTAATGCGTTTATTTTTAAGTAAATGCGCAAATATAAGGTAGGAACGAAAAACACCTATTCTGTAGCGATATTGTTTTTGTAAGTGTTAATTGAGTAAATAAAGCAAAACTCACAAAGAAAAATGATGAATTATATCTTTTGCCACTTGCCACAAATTAATTTACATTATATCACTGTGGTAAACGAATGAATTTCGTGGATCATTTGCTTGGTCAATAAAGAAATCAAATCATGAATTTAAGCTTTTTGGTTTGTTCAGTAGTTCATTGATCATAGAGCAGACATAGGCATGGGGGATATGGGTTAATGAGGGGAGGGTACCTACCCCTCCCGAGTCAAAAAAGAAGAACACTGGGTAAAATGTCATTTTTGGAATCCCCTATCCTCAAGCAGAAGTTGGTGCCTATGTCTGCCATAGAGTAGATTTGTATTAGTATTTTAGTTCACGATGGTCTCCGTATCCGATTGGAAATAATCAAATTTGCGCTGGAGCTTTTGGAAAAGGTGCATCATCAGTAAGTGCAATTTTTAACTTTTTTTTTTGTTTCTGAAGAAAAGTGAATTGTCCCGTCAGTTCTTGTCGTTCCTGTACGCGGCTTAATCTTTTCACAACACGGAACTAAACTACGTAGACGTATTACGATTATAAAGTACAGTAGTACAGCACAGGCCACGACGGGCATCTGAAAGGCGCGCATTTTGCCAGAGGGCCTCTAACCCACCTAGCTACAGGTGTGGCCGTGGTTAGGTTGGTTCGCGAGTATTAGGTTCCAAAATGCGAGAGGGGTCGTATATTTCCATAGGCAAATTAGGCAAAATTACGTATTTTTCGGCGAGAATTCAAAAATTTCAAATTTTTGTCCAAAATACCGTGTTTTTTTGAAGAAAGTTTTTTCGGGTCGGATAGCTCCACCCACGTTGGACTAGTTTGGGGGGCAGCCACTCCCAGCCTCCCCCCTAGGGCTCCTATGCTGAAACTTTCGATCATAGTAGGTGTACCTGGCTGTACCCACCCCCCCAAGGCCCCCGCCCCAAGGGCACCTGTGGTTATTTGATAGGTCAATTGGTCAATTACGCAGACTCATTCGACCGTCGTAGCCACCACTGTAAGTATTCAGCACTCATTTACCCGTAGTTAGTTCAGAAGTATAGCGGGGGACAGATTTGGCCTGTCCCGTAGTGACCTGATTATAAAGTTTTCACAGGACCTACATATTCCCTATTGATTTATTGGTTTTTAAGGGCGACAGTGGAGGTCCTCTGCAAGTTCGAGGTTTTGATGGTTACTGGCATCAGGTCGGCATCGCATCTTTCGGCGACAATACCACTCTAGATAAAATTTTAAATCAGGAACTATATCCAGGTTAGTCAAATTGCTCTTTCACGCAACTTATCGCACACGTTGAACACTTTTCAATGCCTTCGGAAAAGGTTTTGCGTTTTCTTCACGCTTTGAATTCCAGCAGTGTTGCAATTAGTACTAAAATTGGATAATCTTAGTACTAATTGCAGCACTGAATTCCAGTTGAGACTTAGGGTTCGTGACTAGGGGGAGAAGGTCGGAATGAAATTCGAAAATATTCAAAGGTTTAGCTCGTTTTCCTGGGTTAGTGTTGTTTTTCGTACCAAAACAGATTTTCGTTATAGTAGATTTTTATCGCTATCTATACAATACCTGATCACAAAAGAAGTACCAAGATTTTTTTATGCCAATAATTATACCAAGATTATTTTCTGCTTTTTTTGTTCGGAACGAAAATTAATTTTTTGTTAATATTCGTACACAAAGAAAAAGATTTCCTGTTCTAATGTTTATATCTGTCGTAGCCCCAAAATGAGTTTCGTTTTCTTATAGTTACTTATAAGTATAATCAGGTATAAGTTCGAAAATCCCAGGCATGAAAACAGCAGCAATCGGGTAAGCTCACAAATGCAGCGTTGCTTTTAAATTAATCTGAAATTTGAAATTAACCTTTCAAAATCACTTTTTATTATATTTCCGAGATAAAAAAGTTTCACCCTCCAATTCTTCACAGCGCACGTTGTAAGCATTTAGACCTACTCAATGGTACTAGTATTATTCGACACTGTGGTAACGTTAGATTAAATACGATACAAATGTGCTGTTCGGAGATGTCGTTGGAATATTTTTTAGCAGGTGGATATCCTCCATCCTCTCGTATTCATATCAGCCAGCCCCCATAGTCACGACAAAAACGTGGCAGCATTTGCTTATTTGATTGCTTCTGATTAGTAAAAGATAATGTAGCGTGAAAATCCTAAGAGATTCGGTTGCATTGATATTTGGTGATCATCAAAAGTTGTATAAGATTACATTTTATTTCGGTAGAATGCGAATGTGATGAACATGCAGTGTAATTAACCAGAGTACTAGTACAATGCAAAATGTTTATTTTCTTTAACATTTTAATTCAGAACTCTATAGCTGAACTAGATCTTCGAAATATTAAAACTTATAGGTGGATTCCGTTCCGTCGCCAAGGGATCATGATCCGGGCCTCCTTGCCCATGTCTGTACGGGGGGCCCTG
The DNA here is from genome assembly GCA_034700205.1 of Plectus parietinus. Lineage (NCBI taxonomy): Eukaryota > Metazoa > Nematoda > Chromadorea > Plectida > Plectidae > Plectus > Plectus parietinus. Next base: position 8,334 of record JAQGCX010000963.1, on the reverse strand, counting down.
GGCCACAAATTTAATCAGGGGTCCCCTAACGTACCGCCGGAGGCAAATTTTTTCAATTTTGAACGCCGCAGGCAAAATTTTTTGGACATTTTTGCTGCCGAAGGCACAATTCTGGTGTTTTTTTAACGGCAGCGGACCATTTTTTGAACTTTTGCACAGTTGAAGGCAAATTTTTCAACACAATTTTGCAATTTTGGCTGATAAGTGACGTCGGGGGGCCCTGGGCCACGTGGCCCATGTGGCCCATTTATAATCCGGCCCTGACTGGACCACTCACTTCATGGCACCACCAGCCAGATTGATAATGGCTTTGCCAGCTTGATAGGTCAAGTATCCGGCTGCTGCACCTGCTATCGCCGCCTTGAACGTGTTGCTCCGCAGAATCGACCCCGGCCCTGATCCTTTGGAGAAGCTAAAAGCGCATTTGTCATCTTATCTTCACATATCGCGAACGAAACAAATGCTCTTATTGCAAGCTAGACAATATGACCTCTTAATTTTAATGACAAACTTTCATGCTGAACTGTAAATTTTATCAATAAAACAAAATACTTGAACTATAAATTCTACTTGGTTTGTAATTTAATATTGAGCGAGGAGAAAAGGGTTTTGAAAAATATTTGCACGATATGGAAAATAATGGCATAAACTATGCGAACTAATTACCTGGACACACCGCCACCGAGGTTTGTTCCGCCACGGCTGTTCGATCCTATACCAGAACCTGCGTTATTGAATCCGCCTCTGCCAGCGCTCCCTTGGTTGTTGAAGCCAGGACTTCCTCCTCCAACATTGGAGCCGCCCGAGCTGCCTCGACTAACACTGCCGCCTCGGCCGCCGCTCGAGCGACACTCGGTCAGTTTCAAGTCAGTCAGCAGTAATATCAGGAGCAAAAGGCCCCATTTGCCGAGATTCATCGCAATCGGTTTTCAGTGATTCACCTGAAAAATGTACACAATTGGACAAAGCAGCGGGGTTGAACGATCAGCGATCAACGTTCGCTCTCAATGCTTTTAGCAAAATCAGTTGGCGCGAGCTATTGACAGATGACACACGCAAGAGGCAGGATGTTGTTTGTGTCGGTGCGCGGTAGTGCGCGTAGAATGCGACAGTGCGGCCGGACACGGTGACGTCACTTATCCATTACAACATTGGAAATGGTACGACTGTAACACGTTTCTTAGCAGACAGACGGAGCGGTTTTGATGTAAAATGGCGCGGCAAAAACACGGCGCGCGAAAAAATGGAAAAACACGTGAGATTGCCAAACGAATAGGCTGAGTCTCACTAAATTATGCAACTGTGTGCACACTGCCAGGTGTGGAATCTCTTCACAAAAAGATAAACAAAGAGTCCCTTCACTCGGCGACCACCAAGCCAACACTTGACTTCACCCTGACGATGCGGGCATTTTTGAGCCCCTTTGAAATTGGAGTTTGGGCTTCTATTCGAGACAGTGCTACAGTACTTAGCCGACAAATGTTCCTGTGGGTGTCGGTGGAAGCACGTGCGCTGCCGATCGATTGAAGAGTTGAAGATGCGAGCTTGTTCAAACAAAAAAGCTCATGTAAACAAAGTCGTCCTTGGCGCACTCAGTGATGGAACACCTAGTGGCTGAATTCAATGATGATAATTGAGTTTTAATACTGGTTTTGTGGGGTCTGCGGTGGTGGTAGTTCGGATTGAGACCCGCCGCTCCTCACTGTAGTATATCGTCTGCTCTGCAGTGCATCAACATGAGTGAAGGCTCCCATTCGGGCTGGAGCTGGTTCAGAGACAGTCGATTTTTCCTCTGCGCCTTTCAAAGCTGCTTGTCGAAATCGCCCGAACATGCTCCCCAAAGTTTGTCGGCTGAACAGATTGAATACAATTCATCATTTTCGACGGGTACGTTGAATTCCTTATCATTGATCAAGACCGACTGTTTCAGTGCAAAAACTCAACGAGCTACAGTTCGACAAGCTGCCTAGCTACACAGATGCAATTTCGGCGCCACCATCTTATTCATTTGATCCTCTTTACTAAAAATTGTGTCCAGTTATCCTTAGTCACAGTGTACAAAGCTATTATTGTGCTGTCGTGTTGAAATGTACGTCAGTGAATCACCATCACACCTGTGAGATGGTTCAAGTTTCAATATTTACATTGTCAATATGCAAAATCTCTGGAGTTTGCTGATGATTCGGACTTCGTATTCGGAGAGTAGCCGAGATGCTTTTAAAGTAAAATAAATTAGATTGGAGGAGTGAAGCGCTGAAGATGGAAGCATGAGTAGTTGAGTACATTTGATTAGTGTCATTGAATGAGCGCTCAGAGTCGTGACCGATTGAGTGCACGACTGAAGTGATGGGATGGAAGCAGCTGTCTCGGCCAGGCGTACGCCGCGCAGAACAGACGTCCGTTCGACGGCAGCGGTCACTCCGATCTGCGCTCCGAAGCCGAAGCCGCCAGCTCGTATTGACTCGTATTATCCGTTCTGCTTAATCCTGTGCTCATTTTCTTCCACTCGCAGAATCGATCGGCTGTTCGTGACTTGTTACGTCGCTCATTCAGTCCTCCATGGCGCTATTGTGCGCTGATTTACTGGCAAGGGTCCTTCATTTTGTGCCGGAACAACGTTTGCACCATCTCATCGGAATCAGCCACTTGCAACCTATTGTCATCAGAAAATGTAGAAAACTCGTCCACAATCAACTGCGGCGTAGTCACGCTGTTGCATGCGATCAATGCCGCAAAATGCTAGTTGACGAAAAGGTCATGGAGATTTATGCAAAGGCCGATCTTAAACACGGATGTCGTGCGATCCAATTACCTTTGCAAAAACTGCGCTCATTTGAAGCGATGAAAAATGTCGAAGATTTGACCATTCAGCTAACCTTTCTTTGCTGTTTGTCAAGAAGACGAGACGCTCTGCACCACATCATTGATGACATTTCCCTCTCGGACTATTTTTCATGTACCTCACTGAAATCGGTTAACATTGTTGCCGCCTTAACCAAGCGGAACTCAATTCTGTCAAATGTCGAACGAATCGTGCGAAAGTTTCGGAATTTATCCAATTGCATTCGCATCGATGGCCAAATCGCTTGTCACCATGACTCTTCTGGTTCCGAGTTCACTGCTGACCAATTGAACTTTGCTCAAGCCATTTATGGACATGATAAATGATTCCGTAAAGTGTATTGGACTATTGGACTGACAACTTGCTATTGGTTTTCCCGTGCAGTGATTGTTTCGTGCGTGTTCCTTCCTTCCTGGCATCTGGTCAGCAGCAGCTGCTGCACATACGGCCAATAAAAGTAGTCTTCACTCCTTTGTGTAAAAGAAAAGTCAGAGCAAATGGTGGCAAACGCTCAGTAAAACGATCGCCAGAAGACAGTCAAGGGCTGGGCATTATTCAAACGGCCCGTTTTGAACGGTCCGTTTTGCGACCAGTTACCAAGAATAAATATTGCGTGATCAAGAATATATAATTCATTCTTGGTAATTAGTTGGCAAAACGGGCCGTTGGAAGTATGTCCAGCCCTTTAACCACTAATTGATGCAATTAAATGTCGCGCCTGCTCAAAATCCAGAATACATTGAATGGAGTATCAATACTTTGTATGATTAAAATCCATTTCAACTAATGATCCCATAACGATATTTAATCGTTAGTGCAGATCTAAAATTCTGAGTTTACGGTGCTTTACAATCGTCTTTAACCCAGTACAAAAATGTTGACTATACATGGATTAAATAAGAGCACACTGACACAATGTAATTATGAAAAATGAATGTAAAGTTTACCGTTCAGCAGCGCGATATGTTTCGGTTCCACAAGACGCCAGAGCGATCGACCAATCAATGCACTTAGCGAATCCGTCGCGCAACAACATCTCAGCAATATTGCCATTCTGAAATTATTGAAATTATCAAACGATAATCAAATACAGTTGATTGTCAACTGAATCAACACATCAAAATGGTTCCAAACTCACCGGATGAATAATGGATCCGACGAAGTTCTGATTGGACACGCTCTCCAGAATAACCTCGACATCACGCTGCAAGATTCTGCACTCGGTGAAGAAACGCGCCTCCTCGCCAAAAGGATCCGCTTCCGTCACTTTCCCTTCCGCTCCTGTTCGAAGCATCGGCGCCTGTAATGCAATTATTTTCATTCGATCGCAAAAATCCACGCTTCAGCACGGGACACTATCACCTTTTCAAACAACTCACAAATTCAATTTCATTTATTCAAAGTCATATCGGTGTGTAAAAGCGTGCGGGAACGATACAATATGCCATTGCAATTAATTACGCTCATACTAACTTTTTTTGGCTTAGGCTTAAATAGCAGTTTACATGCTACATGCTTGCCTAAGTCACCGAAACATGCTGAGGATACATGCCCCCTAAGCCACCAGTGGCGTATCGATTACGTCTCTGTAAAAGAGCAAAGAATCTCGGTCACCTTGACGCCGGACATGACGAGGGTGATGTAGTGAAAGTCGGGCAGCAGAAGGGCGCGAACGGTGGAACCGTCGCGCACCTGTTCGATGACGGCCTTCTGCGGTTTCTGTTTCAGCGAGTCGACGAAGTTGCGCGGGTTGTCGATCGTCCACTTGACGTCACGCACGTGGTTCTTGGCGTCCTCCTCCGGTCCCCACTTGCCCTTTCTAGACGCCTTGGCCGCCTCCTGCAGATCCGTCAACTTCTGCGTGTACTCGCTGAAGATAGCCGCATAAAGTTGATTTGCCCATTAACGCCGCTTCTTACTCAGTCCCTTTCGTTCCCTGGCGCACTTCCAACCATCCTTCGGACACGGCGGCTTCGGTGACGTTTTCCGCATTCTCGTCGGAGCCCAGATAGATGCGGCCGTGGTCGCGACCGGACGTGGCGGTGAAGTCACGGAAGAAAGACACCTCTTTACCGACCACCTTCTTGCGCAGGAATTCGCGCGCTTCCCAAGCGTACGGCTAGAACACAAGAGACAATCAGTGTCTCAAATAGACAATGCAAAGCTTTTACCTCGTCAGGTGTTCCTTCGGAGTTGTCGGTCGGTCGTTTGCCCAGTCGCGGCGCGCTGACGTTGCTCAAGTAGACAGTAGTCTCTTTGGGCGGTCCGTTGACGGGCGGGCCGCGCAACACGATCGCATCTCCACTCAACACCTGACAACAGCAAAGTCATTCACTGTTTCCAAGGTGAACTAGCGAACCTGCTTGACGACACCACGTTTCAGTTGGGCGGCGGTGACCTGGGGCTGGGGCGGTTGGGGCGCGGTCGGGGCAGTCTCGGCCATTCTTCCTCGTTCGTCCGGTCAGAGGGTCACGGCGTCGCCGAAATCAGAGCAAAATCCCAACCAACAAGTGACGATCCCGAACCTGAAACTACTTTTACAATTAAAATAACCGTGGAATTGAAGGGAATCGGCTATAAATTAAATCGCTACAGAAAATAAGAGCAACAAAATAAGATGTCGTGAATAACCGACCGAGAACTCACCGTTTCCCCCAAAATCTCAACAAAATCTGCAGCAAAAACTCAACTTGCACAGCTGCCGAGCTGCAACCGCACCCTCAAAGTACGGTATCCGTCCAGAACCAAACATAAATTCAGGTAATTTTCAGGGTATTTCGTCATTTCTGAGGCTTCGGATTCGCGATACTCAACATTGCGCTCGAGAAAAAATAACGACGAAAAATGCACGTAGCTTGGTTCTTCGTGAAAATTACCAATCTTTTCATTCTTTTGTACAAAAAAGAACCAAATTAAAATGGAGATGGCGGGCGTAGCAAATTTTTTGAGAAAGAATGCTGATTGACACGTTTTTTTGTTTCAGGCGTCGTTGATCACTGCTATCTGCTACCTTGCCCAGTGTCCATTATGGCTTCGCAACGCAAATTCTTCGTCGGCGGCAACTGGAAGTTGAACGGCGACAAGGCGACCATCGACGGCATCGTCGCTTTCCTCAACCAGAGCGGTTGCTGCAACAACGTCGGTACGTTAGCTATTACTCGTGGTGCTCGTGTAAACGTGAGCATTTTTTATATCTTTAAGATGTGGTCGTGGCTCCGCCCGCCCCCTATCTCGCCTACGCGCGAGAGAACTTGCACGCGTCGATTCTTGTGGCGGCGCAGAACTGCTACAAAACAGCCAAGGGCGCATTCACGGGCGAGATCAGTCCTGCGATGATCAAAGACGTCGGCGCCACTTGGGTTATTCTCGGCCATTCCGAACGCCGTCACGTTTTCAGTGAGTGCACTCGTGGACGAAATGATGTTCATTTATGGCTGTGTTGCAGACGAAACGGACGAACTGATCGCTGAGAAGACGGCGCACGCTCTGGAGTCGGAATTGGGCGTCATCTTTTGCATTGGCGAAAAGTTGGATGAACGCGAGGGCGGCAAAACCAAGGAAGTGTGCTATCGCCAGTTGCAAGCCATCGTTGGTACGTAATGTGCACATGGCGAATTCCTTTCTGAAGTGAACGACTTGCAGACAAGGGCGTCAAATGGGATCACATTGTTATCGCTTACGAGCCAGTGTGGGCGATTGGCACCGGTGTCACCGCCAGTCCTGAACAGGTACGGTCGACAACATGCGATTATAGTCATCATTTTATATGGGGTAAAGAGAAAGGCCGACGCGATACTGTAACTTATCAGGAAAAGAAAATCATCAAATCTAATATATTCAGCGAGGACAATTACCTACTTGGTTTTTGTTATGCATTCTTGGTGAGTACCGGTGGAACTGTGACCATGACGTGATCTGTCTCATAGTTAAGCCGGTCTCACCAAGAATGCATAACAAAAACGAAGTGGGTAATTGTCTTCAATAATGAGCTCTGAGACAAAATCATTTCATTTGTGACCCTTTTCGTTTTGAGACCAAAAGTCAATTTTCTTAACCGATCGCCAAATTTTGACTATAGTTCGATAATGTCGGTGTTTTAGGCGCAAGAGACGCATGAATGGGTGCGCGATTTCCTGAAGAGCAAGGTTTCTGCCGACGTCGCCAACAAAACTAGAATCCTCTACGGAGGTACAAAATTTCCTTATTTTTTTGCTAACTTGAAGAAGTGTGATTGATTACAGGATCCGTGACAGCTGAGAATTGCAAGGAGTTGGGCAAGAAACCCGACATCGACGGATTTTTGGTGGGCGGCGCCTCACTCAAGCCTGAATTCGTCAAGATCATCAACGCTCGCAACTAGATACCGAGTTTCTATATCCTTCTCAGCACAATTTTTCTTTCTCAGCACAATTTTTTCTCGTCTAGTGATCGTCGTCTCGCACCGCTGTTAGTTTTGATTAGCAGTTGAGAACCATTGCGGGTTCAGTTAGCACAATATGATATTCAATTATACTTGTGACTGCTGTATTTTGTTTCGTTACTAGTTACGAATGATTTAAGACTGCGGCCACAAATGCTTGTGATTGCCGATAGATTATTGGGAAACCGCGCTAATATCAATAAAAAAAACGCATTGCATTGGCACCGAATGACATTGTTGAACCGTTCTATCGGTCAAGGAAAGCTGTGGTATCTTTGATGGCAGCACACAACCGTGCTACTTGCAAGCAATCAAGCATTATGTGTGTCATCAATTATTCCATCGATTCAGTTGAGAGAAATTGCTTAAAATGAGCAACGTATACATCAACGAACCACCAACGAATGGAAAGGTACAATATTTCCATGTCTGTTTTTTGCACCCTGTAGTTATTTCTCAGGTGTGTCTGAAGACTTCGGTCGGTGACATCGACATCGAACTCTGGGCAAAGGAATGTCCGCAAGCTTGTCGCAACTTTGTGCAGCTGTGCATGGAAGGCTACTACAATGGTACCATATTCCACAGACTCGTCAAGAGCTTCATTGTGCAAGGAGGCGACCCGACTGGTACCGGCTTGGGAGGTGAATCGATCTACGGTCAACCGTTTAAGGTACTTGGCGCATGTCGGTTGGCCTTTTAACCAGTGATGTTCCGGGCCGGCCTGACCTGGTCTGGACCAGGCCGGAAAGTTTTTACCAGGCCAGGCCAGGTTTTTTTTCAAACAGATAAAATTTCACTTAGTGTTTTCCATGTAAAATGACTGGAAACCCATTTAAATTGACTGTTCTTATCGCAAAATTTTATTTTTGCAAATAAAAAACATTGAGTAAAGTCAAAATTTTAACTTTGCCAGAAGCAGACCGACTTAGAAGGAGGGTTTACTACAGAGGTGTGTTCGGGTCGAAAAGTTGGGGGGGGAGGTTAACATAGCTTTGGCCTACAAAGTTGCATAAAATTACCTAACTTTGTATAAATTTGCATAAACTTTCCGTAACTTTATGCAAATTTATGC
>JAQGCX010000962.1:0-12921 GCA_034700205.1 Plectus parietinus | reverse complement strand
GCCCGCCCGCCCCCCCCCCCCCCCCCCCCAGGGTAGACATGTAACACCAATACCCAATGCCCAATAGCAATAGCAATACTATTGGGTTTTTTTACTATTGCTATTGCTATTGGGTTTTGTCTATTGCTATTGGGTATTGGGTTCCATCCACAATTGGGTATTGTTACATGTCTACCCCTGGGTGTTCCACGCGCTGTCAATTTCCTCATCATCTTCATTTGCGGTTCTTAGTTCGACTGTGAATGGATTAGGAAACACGCAGAACGATAGGGTGGGATCATAGCAGCCGTTGGGAAATTTTTATTATTGAACGGGATTAATGGCGGCGTTTATCCAGTGACGTCAGACACGAGCGTGTTTGGTTCTATTTGCTAAACGGGTGAAGGATAATAGTCAGGTGATATGTGAGCTGATATGCCAAGGCCGATCGGCCGTCTTTGCGCAGCACCTGCAGTATGGCGCGGATTAGAGGAACGGCTAATTGCCGCGAAAAGAATCGATAGCCCCCCGGCGCACTTGAGCCGCGCGTCGGTGAGAAAAGCATCTTGCTGCCCCTGATTCCTTCATTGCATACTTGTGCGTTTGCCCCGGTGAAATGGCCGGTCGCACTGCGCTTTCCGTGTCCATCAGCAATCCTCCCACCGTCGACTTGTCGTCGAGTTCTGTACGTGACCGTCCGCCCACGCCGCCCGCCCATCGCAGCGTCCGTAGAGTCGTAAACGCCACCAGTATCGCTCTCGCCGAAAGCCCCCATTCGCCCACCGCTTCCATTGAAGGCGCAGAAGGGTCCACCGTTTGGGCTCGATCGGCGTCGACGAAACTCATGCGCAGTTTGCGTTTTCGTCGCTCCACGAAACGCGCTAAGTCGGTAGACAATGGTCGTACTGCTCGCGGTAGCACCAGTGGTCCCAGGTCGCCGTCACCGCCGTCGCTCTGGAAACGTATGAGTTTCCGGAAGTCTCAGCGGCGGTCTCACCGGCAGCACGATCCTGTGAGCGCGAACACGTCGTTGACACTCGAATCTGAACCGGAGAATAGGGAGTCGGCCGCCTCCTCTCCCAGACGCCTCGGCCGCTTCGACTCGTGGAGAAAAAATATGTCGCTTCGCCGGTGCAAAAGTCCAATGGTGCATGCGCCGCCGCCCACGCCTCCGATTGGCACTCGCGTTCACTTTCAAAGAACTTCTTCCTGCGATTGACGACACGGTCGACTTGGTCCTAATTGGTCTCTTGTGTGGTGCAATTTGAGAACGAACTTGAATGAGTAACATTCCGTCTGTCGTAGTGATTGCTGTCTAAGTATAATTTTAGTACAATTCCTTGCGTATGTATGTGTGCGCAATCTTAGCAATATTTTAATACGAATGTTGAATGATTCGTATTGTTGATTTTTCACGGTCCATATTCAGCATGAGTGGCGGGTATCGCAAACGTCCACATCAGCAGGGCTCGTGGGGTGGCAAGAAGACGCAGAGCAGCATCGAGCCGGGTACGGTCGGCTACCTCTTCACGTGCGACGGGCACGAGAAGCAAGCCGTCACCGAGGCTTACAATCTACTCAACGCAGTGCTCGACAGTGCAAAAGCGACCGACGAAACCAAGGCATGCACTCTAATTTTTCTTAATAACTATTTGAGAACAGACATGTGCACTCATTTTTCTTAATAAGACCGTGTGACGCGGCGTCCCATTCATATTTTCTCGCGGCTAAAAGGCGGTTGTTTTCTATCGTTGCGTTGTCCGAGATGGGTTCGACCGATCGATTGCTCGGAGTGATTCCGCCGGTCGCTGGCGACGGCGAGCAGTTCGTCGCGCGCGGCTACTTCGACCCCGTCGACGGCCGTTTCCACGGCGAAGGTCGCTGCGACACGCCGCCCCATCAGCGCTTCACCTTCGTGGGCGTCACCGAAGATGCGCCGACCAGTCCGTCGGCTCGTCGATCGAGCAGCGTCGGCCGTCTTCCGCTGGTCACCGCCGTCGTCGAGGGCAGCTGCGATGGCACTCGAGTGCTCATTAGAATCGGCATCGACGCCGATTGCAGCGAGGACAAATCTGTCGCCAACGTTGAGCAGCAGACCGACGACCGCATCTCGACGCAGTCGCCGTCGACCGACGAACACCCCGAGCACAGCAATGTCCAGCAGACACTCCACACCGACGTCGATCCCGTTCCGCCTTCCCAGTTCGCCGCCTTCCCTTCCACTCATCCAGGTCTCTCCCGGCCCAGAAGCAACCTGCGTCCTCACCCCGGCCAAGTGCTGCTCGAGCAGGTCGGCTGGGAACCGGCGGCGTTCTCGCCTCTCAGCGCGTCCAGTCCGACAACCGACGGCACGAACGTCGAGCACAGTTTGCCGCACGAGTTGGGCACCGATTCAAAAGACTTGAACGGCGTGCACACTGACAACATCCAACAATCGCCCCGTCGGTTGGTCTCGCAAGAGGATCTGCGCAAGGAAATCGAACAGTCCGGTCACCACCCCTCGCAGGCATCTTCGAACTCGAGCGACTTCCGCTACATCACCGCCCGCTCGTCATTCTCCCCGTCCTTTCTGACACCACTCTCCGCGAACAAAGAGAAAGTCGTGCACAAGCTTTCTGCGCCTCCACCGATCAACTTGTCCAGCAACACCTTCGAAGACTTCCGCATCATCGATGACGATTCCGGAGAGGCGACGGTCGTCGAACAGTTTCAGCGGTGGGCGGCGGCGACCGCTTTGGTCGCGGCGAAGGGGTGCGACGGCGTGTTCAAGGTGCCCGTCTATCATCGGAGGACGATGCCCCGTCGACGCTCCACTACCGGCGACACGTCCGAACGCGAGCCGACGGCAGACGACTTGGAGAACCTGGATGTGCTGCGTTCTCGATCATCGTTCAAGGACGACGGTCGGCCTGGTCCCAGTCGCGCCGGCCAGCGTGCCACTCGATCGCCTCAACCGACCGACGGCTATGTGCTGACCAATAGCGACAGTTTCAACTGGACCAGCGACGATGTGTTCAACGACTCGTCGAGCAGCAACAACGGGCCAAAGGAACAGGCGGCTCTCCCCACCGGAACACTGAACAGCTACCAGCCGGCGGCCGCCGCCAGGGGACGCACGAAGTCGAAGTCACTCGACCTTGCTCATCCCATGACGTTCGACAAAGTGCCGCCTTCGCCGATGTACCGAACCGCCAACGTCCGTCTGCCGTTTGCAACCAGCACGCCTATCGTAGTGTCCGCATGCAGAGGCGGCAACCAGGCGTCGGTCGGCCAGCTTCAAGTCTCCAAGTCCCTGCAGACGTTAGTGGTGGAGTCCCAACGGAACGATGGCAACCTCAACGATGGACAGCGAGATGCCCACCGCGCAAGGTCGCCGACACATCGCCGAGTCGATGGCGTTCAGGCGGCGAACACGGAGAGCGGCGATGGAGATGCGTGGACGACGATGAACAACTCGTCGCAAGGCGCAGCGAGAAGCGTCCTCTTGACCGCCGCCGCCGACGGCGGCTGGGAAACGGACGATTCGTGGGAGTGGGTGTCCGACCCTGACGACCAAGATTTACCGGAGCACGAGACTGGACGGGCGCTGTTCAACGATGACGGCGAGCTGCCGTGGACGACGGCGGCGGTGGGACGACATGTGCATCGCGAGCTGGCGCCCGAGATTCGCCTGTCGAACTCGGCGACGGTGTTCGCAGCGGCGACGATCGAGGCGCTGACGGCCGAGATGATCGCCGTGTCGACAGAGGCGGCGCACAAGGAGCGCAGCGGGCTGACGCAGTCGCGACACATCCGACGAGGTGTCAAGAACGACGAAGAGCTGAAGAAACTGCTCGACGGCGTCGTCATTCCCATTCGCGATCGCCCCTAGTTTATCATTTCCCGCTCACCCTTGCACCGTGTACCAACTGGATTCATATCTTATCTCGTGACCTAACGGTTTTGTGCTATTAAAGCCGCTCTTTGTGTAACAGTCCTTGCGGCGGCGACCTTCCATCCTCGGCACTCAGAGTGTACATCTGGTTTCAGTGATGTGCTGATTGTTCTGTTTTGCGATTCCAGCAAGAAGAAGCGGCCGTCGATCACGACGAAGACATCGCCGATGCGCTGAAGCGAGAGTGCGCCGAGTCGTCGCGACCGGCGCGCGGCGGACAGCGGCGTCTGTTGCAACGACCGACGGGCGCCAAGAATTGTCTGTTCATCGCGTCGACGGCCGGCGAAGACAAATGCGACGTTGCCCGTCGGCTAGTCGAAGAGGTGCAACAGGAGGGCAAGAGCACGTGTCGCTTCCTTCAACGCATCGTTCCCGTCGAAGCGGTGTGCAAGATATGGCTGGATGATCTCAGCAAGGCAGTCGCTCATCTGATTGACAAGTGAGTGTTGTGTTGCACATTTTCGTGTTCTTTCTCAAGGTTACTATTGCCGGTTATGCTGCCATGCATGTTTTGCGTCCGTTTACGTATTTGTTTTACAGACACTTCGCCGGCGTTGATCCGCCGCCGTCGTACGCCGTGATGTTTAAGTCGCGCAACCAGGACAAGCTGAAGCGTGACAACGTCATCGATATCGTCACAGAGGCCGTAAACGGCATCAGCCCGCTGTCCAAAGTCAACCTGACCGTGCCCGACAAGGCGGTCGTCATCGAAGCGATCAGATCGACCGTGTGCCTCTCCATCGTCACCGACTACGCCAAACTGCGCCGCTACAGTCTGCAGCCGCCCGCGCCGCCCAAGGAAGAGGGGACGGAGGAGGGCAAGCCGGCCAAGGAGCAAAACGACACCGAGGAGGACGCCGTGTCGGACCACGAAGACAATGAAGAGAAGACGGCCCAGTAGCCAGCGATCTACTGACACTGGCGGTCATCAGAGTATTTCGCGATTGCTTTTTTTTGACACATGCGCGCGTTGCGGCTTTGTTAAGTTTTGTGCTGTTCTTATTCTTGTTGCTGCAGTCGAACGCGTTGTTACTGCGGTCACGAAGATTTCCAAGTCAGTGCTATATTTTGCATCGCAAGTCGAAGCGTCCAAAGCGGTCTTTATTTGAAAGGAATAAATAAATTCATTCCTCCAACTCGTTTTGCCTGATGAAATCTGTTTCAACCTCAGCTATCGGCTTACTTTCGTTTGCGCACTTGTCTTGACGCGAACCGTGTTGGACGTCGCAAGCACGCTATCATTATCAGGCGGACGATCAGCGGTCGGTGTTACAGGACAACTTTTGCGACCTTTGGTTGATTTGATCTACAGCAGCACGATTTAGATCGGTACAGTATCACATGGCCATTGGTGGGTAAAGCCGTGGACAAGTGAGAACGCGATGAGTTTGAAGAAGAGAAACTCGGTGGAAATCACCGAGGACACGCCAATGAACGTCTTGAAAGCCGACTGTGAAGAGATCATCAGAGCGGGAGGGACCGACTGCGACAAACCGGAGTCTGTGCCGGATTCCACGGGCGATTTGAATAATGGATGGAAACAAAAGATTATGCTCGGCTTGTTGACTGGTCTGTTCGTCGGCGAGTTCGTCTTGGCCGTCACCGCTCACTGCCTCACCGAACGTTTCGCCATGTGCCACACTCTGATACTCATGCTCTTCGCCGCCGGAAAACAATTCACCGTATGTTCCTTTGCTCCACTTGTTCCTTCATTTCAATCATCATACGGCAGTGTGTTTTCTAATCATGCACGAATGCTCAATTACTCGTTACGTTTCCTGTAGGGTTGCCAGACCTACTGCTTTGAGGTGGCATCTACTGCTTGAAAACTACTGCTTTGCAGTCCATCATACTTCTACTGCTTTGTCAATTTTTGTGCACCAAATCGCTCAAAATGCACCAAATTACTCAAAATTTTCGCCTGCGGCGGGCCCAGCCGATTTGGCTCGTGCGCTACGCCTACTCGCTTTGCATTGCATAGGGGACCCCCAACCATTTTATAATCGGGTCACCGATTCCCATCATCCGCTCCTGTAGTATTAAAAATCTGCGTAAAATAATTAGCATGTAAAAAATGAGCTACGAAAAATTAGCATAACATCTAACGCTTTGGCATTTTTGAAGTCTGGCAACCCTAGTTTCCTGTGGTTGTTGTGCACAATGTTTGTTCGCGTTAGACGCAGCCGCGAGCGGTAGTGGTGTTTCTTGTGATCAGCTTGGTGGCGGCTCACGCACTTTCCTTCGTCAACACAATTCACGCGGTCCGCATGCTCATCCATCGGCACGACTCCGGTATTCACCTCACTAACTGGCTGCTCGGCTTCGGCTGTGCCGACTTACTACTCAAGATTATCAATGTCCTCTTAACGTCAGGCATGCACAGTTTCCTCTTTTTGCCTCCTGTCCGCGCGCGGAAAACCAGTCGAGGTCCCAAAATACCGTACCTACGATAGTACTATGTTTTGTGTTGCCCGATCAGTCCCGAAATCAATCAATACCAATGTTTTGTGTGTAGGTAAGGTATTTTGGGACCCCGACTGATTATCCGCGCGCCGGCTCAACAAGACGTTTGGTTAACAGAACTCTGTTTGTGCTGTGCATGAACTAGTTTTTTAAGGGCGTCATTTTGGACTGGGGAAGCCATCTGCAGTGCTCTTCCACCTATGCGTGCCGGGCGCCGTCTTGTCCGTCGTCGTGCTGCAACTGGCACACGGCACTGAGGATTCATATTTGGTCCTGATGCTCGATCCGTTCTTGACTATCGTCTGCTGTGTTGTGTTCACCATTCAGTTGGCCGGTCCATGTCAGTGTTGCTTATTATCTACCTCAAACGATCTTCTTTGACTCGTCCATCGTTGCAGTGAAGCGCCAAATTCCTATCTTGCTTCTGGCGGTGCCCAAAGGATTCAGTGTGGCCAACTTCAAACGCGACTTCAGAAAACAGGTTAGCATTGTTGCGCGTATACCGCGAGAAAGTGAGAAGAACGTATACTCGTAATTTCTGCGAAAGTTAACCAGATTTTAATAACGCACCGTACACCGAAAATGTTTGCGACCAATTTCGTTGTATCACCATTATCAGGAATGTTTATTTCCCGCACTATCATAATAATAAAGGATACTCATTAATATATTAGCAGCGAAATTGCTTTGTCCCATGAACATCATTCTTTCTATTTGAACTACATTGATTTCCGGTTAACTCTCTCAGAAATTACGAGTACCGTACTTATTCTAATATAAGCCCCGGGGCTTCTATTTTTCGATTGCTCTCTAGGGGGGCCTATATTAGAGACGGGGCTTCTATTTTTTCGATCAACGAAATATCAAAAAATTTCAAGCAAAACCGATCATTTTTGGTGATTTTTAGTGCAAATATACGACAAATTCTTATCGTTTTCAACTGAAACTTGAACAACAGAGCGTTTTAACGCAACAAAATAGGGAAATACAGTTTTAATAAGCGCATGTATCATAAAATATGTCCTTTTATGACCTGGTTTGCATTTGCTGACTGAGGTTCGCCAAGGGGGGGGCTTATATTAGAGACGGGGCTTCTATTTTTTTGATCCCTCGCTAGGGGGGGCTTCTATTGGAGATGGGGCTTGTATTAGAGACGGGGCTTGTATTAGAATAAATACGGTAAGCGACAGGATTTGATACAAGAGAAACATTTTCTGTCATTTGGTCAGGCCTCCTATTTTCGTAATGGAACGACGCATTGGCAATGCATCAACAGAGTACGAAACCTATACCAGACAGAAAAACTATGACGAACATCGCAGGACTCTGGTACCGTAGTATTGCACCATTTTTTATACGTATATACAAAAAATCACTGCACAAACGAATCTAACTCTACATACATGCACAATAATATAGCTAACATTTTGCTGCCGTTTAATGAACATTGCCAATATTTAACAGCTCCTGCGTTATAGACGAAGTTCCATTAGTTGCGGCTGAGCCCAAAGGAGTGAACTGGGCGTAAAGTGCCAAGAAACCCACCATAGCACTTATCAGCTGAAATGAGCTCATTAAATTGCAACAACTCTTGTAAATATGCTTCATTTACCGTTAAAAATGCAGTTCTGTCTAACAGGAAAAACTTCCCGAACGTCAAGCCCCATTGAACATCGATTATTTTGCGATGGAAAGCGTCAATCTGAAAAAGAAGAGTTTTCGTTAATATAATTGTGAGATGTGTTGAAACGAGCAGTTGAGACTGCTCAAACGAGTTCAATCTGTACATTTTTAGGCAAGAACATTCGGAGAACTTTCATAGTTGTTTTTTATTACAATTTATAATTTTACGGGATATACGCAAAAAAAGTTAGACGCAATTAACAAATCACTTCCAAACCAAACAAATCACTTAAAGAAATTTCCAATATGATCGGACAAATTGAAGGAACCGCGTGCTCTGAGAAGCTCGACGAAACAAACGAACGCGATTAAACATCGGAGTCCTTGTTTTGTACTACATTCTTACCCATCTGCTTATTGTTGGATTATAGGGCAGAACTTCGTGGAGATCGTCTTGAATAGATCGTGACTGAAAATAAGTCTACTAAAAATAAAGATGCGCACAGATTGTGCACTAACCTTTTCGTTCAGTAAAGTACATACGAAATTGTATCCAAGAAAATTGAATACCAATAGGAATATAAAGGAACCATATACGCCAATTGGTAGACTTTGTAAATTGTTCAAATTCAAAGCAAACGTTGCTATATTCGCCAATGTGACACAAACAATTCCAAAATTGACGACGCAAAAATATTGATCAGCATCTTCGACAACTCGCGCTAATTTCAAAAAGGAAACGTAAGAAAATGGTAATCGTTCCTCGAGATTATGTTGAGGACATTCCTTTAATGACTGGAACAATTCATCGTAAATTTTGCTCAGAAAAAAGCAAACAACTGCGAGGAAAATAAGAGGATATATGAGCATTGCACTCAGATAAAGCATCCCGAATAAGTTCACATAGTCAATAAAACCAAGTCTGCCGTATGCTTGTCGTAACATGATGCTATAGGCGTAGCTCATTTCGAAGCAGAGAAACGCATGCAAAATTATGCTCGTTAATAAACCAAAATTTACACAAAATGAAAATTTTTTCCACCAGTTTGCGTTCATTTTAAGCAGATCTAATTTTTGAATCAAATTGAAAATTTGGGGAGCAAATGGTAATGAAATAATGAGATGTGCGAACGAAAAAATACAGCTTGTAAATATTTGAAACAAAATGACCGATTGGCCACTGAAAAATCCGAAAGCGTTTACGGCGGCGAAAAATTTGTCTCCAAGGTAATATGTTAAGAAACCTGAGGTTGCCAATGCGGGTGCAAAAAAAATCAGTCCGATTAATGAAAATCGGCCAATTTTCCGAAATTCATTTGGCATTGCAAACGTTCTGAGCCCAAAAATTGTTATAAAATAGAAAAAAAAAGCCGAAGTTTTCGAAAAATTGAGCGTGTCGATTTTTTCGCTCAGCGGCATAGTGTGAAGTTATCAGTTTTATTTTTCTGGATTAATAGATGAGAACGAAACGTTTGGTACATCGGAGACAAGCAAAACGTGGTTTTAAGGCAAATTTTAACGCGTAATAATTACTTTGCAAACACAGTGACAACGTGACCTTTACGCCTACTGAAGTCAACACTAAACTTCAATCAATTAAGGTAATGAAACGAAGCAAACGCCAGTTTTTATCTTTTTTTTGTAGTTTGAAGCTTGTTTTTTTGTAGTTTGTAGATTTTCATGTTGCTACTACAAACAGCTTGTCTACCTTCATTTGATGATCAATGTGCGACCTTATCTCGTTTTTAGTATTTTTGCTTCATCATGAATAATATGCCACCCTCTACGAGGTCACCAAAGCAAGCTAAAAAATTAAAGGAGTGAGCAGGTTTTTGCAATTTCCTTCATTATTTATCCGTGGGCAGAAAGTTGAGTACGAAAGCATTAACAGGTTTTTTGGGCAACATTACAACGTTCAATGCAGACATTAACGACTAGTTCACTTGGTAATAATTTAGCTGAGGTCATGCTTAATATTTTGCATGACGATGAAGCAGGGCACACAGGTACAGGTATGCTGGTGAATAGAAAGCCTTTTTGCTGATGTATAAGATCGCCAACTATCATAAGAGAGTAATCTGACAAGTCGAATGGTGCGATTGTCGCTAGATTGCTAGTGTACAGGACGATAACAGGACGTTACCTACCGTGTTCGACGTGCCGAAGTAGCTAGCTGTAGCTAGTGCATGTAGCTAGCTACATGCTGGTACATGCCGGGTCCGGCCAGGGGGAGGCTGTATGTAGCTAGACCGGTTGCCGGACAAAACCTCGTTCGTGTCGGGACGCGCTTCTCGGACAAAACCTCGACGTGCACACCACGAGAGCACGCTGTGAACAATCCCTGAGGTTCCCCTGACGACTACGGTATGACTGGCGAGGTTTTGTCCGGACACGATTTATGTAAAGTGCCAATATGCGGTAGACCTCATTTCGACTTTTTGGGCGAACTGGGGTTTTTTTGATGTTGTAAGCAATTTTGATTGTCATATTTGACTCCCCGAACGCATATTACACTATAATCTTTCATTTCCAAATGTGTTGTAATTGGAAACTTTTTTGTTACAGACCGATTTATGTGCGAAAGAGGCAACTTGCAACAGTACTGAAGCCATAATCTGCCTGTTAGAAAAAGCGTGTCTTAAACACGATTGCCGATCGTAATCTATGTTGATAGTTTCATTTCATGCATTGCCCATCCAATTCTCTATTGTTCTCCATCAATAAATTCAGTTCCTATTCAGTTACGAACGAATGAGCGCAAAAACTAGAAATAAGAGCAAAAAAGAATAATCGCTGCGGAGCTTCGAATCCTCATCAACCATTCCATAGACAATAGCCGTACCTCTGCACTACATAGCCGTTGTACATTAATGCGTCAAACTCTCTATACTTACTCCGCAACCATTTTTTTCGTGCTACACTAAGAAAATATTCCAGAAAATTTCCATCCCTCAACCTTTTGGCATCCTGGGGGGATCTGGACCCCTGGGGGGATATCCCCCCATCCCCCCATGCCTAAGTTTGCGGCAGCCTCCAAAACCCCATACCATCTAGTGCTTGTCAAAAAAATTTTTTCGCCACAACGTGACGAAAACGTTTCATCCCCCGCCCTTTTTCAGGCAAGGGGATCTAAACCTTTGGGGGTGGATATCTCCCCATCCCTCGTGCCCAAGTCTGGGTGGGGGCAGACACCACAGCCCCCACCAGCCGATACCCAATCCACACCTGTGCTTAATGAATTACACGTCTCTCATATCCAACGCAGAGTTGGTTTCCACGTCTCGTACTTCTACCCCGCATTATGCCGATATTTTCCCCAGCTGTTCTCTGGTTCCTTTCCAGTATCAAATCTTTGCGAGTTTCAATATTTGCAGAACATTTTTAATAGCACAAAGAAAGAGTTTCATGCAATCGTAACAGAAATGCAAACACTGCGGCGTCTCAGTTTCACATAAAAATGATGAAATAGTGTTTTATCACAACATTATGCAGCGAATTCAAAGTCGATTCGTCGAACGAAATTGCGAAGAACACAGAAACAGACAAATAAGCACAAAACGTGGGCGCAGAATAACGAACAACTTCAAAATTATATTCGATCGCATTAAGGTGAGAAAAAATCTACAGACAACAGTGGTGACAGATAATGCAAACAAATATTACATACCATCTTTACTTGCAAAACGATGCAAGCAACTGGCAAGAAAAAACTCGATTTTACACCACAGCTCTTCGGTTATCGACCAGATTGCCGTGCTCCGCATCTTTCGTGGATTCTTCCTGAATCATCGGTCCGCGTTTCTTGAAAGCCAGAAAGGGGAATTTATCCTGTAGCTTGAGTCGTGTGCAGAATTGACAGCAACACAAGTAGCAGCAGCCGAATCCGAATCCCGTGCAAATATAGCCGGCCACACACCAAGTGACGATCCAGCGGTTCTCCTCAGGAATTCTCGCCCAGTTCCACATCACAAATGCGCTGGGAACGGCGAAGACGAGTAAGTTGAATACCAAAACCACGATGACGATCAGAGTGTTGGCATCGTTGGTCACATACTTCCAGTTGAATCGTGAACGCACATTTGGCTTCGCTGTTTCTGGCATTTTGACAGCA
The DNA here is from genome assembly GCA_034700205.1 of Plectus parietinus. Taxonomy (NCBI): domain Eukaryota; kingdom Metazoa; phylum Nematoda; class Chromadorea; order Plectida; family Plectidae; genus Plectus; species Plectus parietinus. Next base: position 811 of record JAQGCX010000962.1, on the reverse strand, counting down.
GAATTTGCAAATTAATGCAGTAGCACTGCAGAATAATTGATTTCTAAAAGTAATCATGTTGTAGAAAACAATCGTTAGATGAAGAATGCAAACGCGCCATTACAATTTCTCTACTAGGACAAAAAAACGCGACCAACAGCATTAATTTTTCAAAATACAATAAACATGGTTCACACTAGTCACCTTTGCAAAATACTCAAGCAAATAGCAGCAGTGGAGTGCTAAAAATCGGCAATTACTGACGATCTGTCCGCGTTCAGTTAAGTTTTAGGTGTACAAAATCTAACGAATACAGTTGGGTTTAGCGTTCCATAGTCTCATGACCAAAACGCGATGAGATGAGTAAGACTGACTGGAGGCGGGCGGCCGTTATGTGGCAAAGAAACGGCGCACAGTATATGGGTGTATGATTGTGAGCGGCGTTCGATCGGCAGCCGCAGCGGCCCGCTCCGCCCTGCGTATTTCTCTCTCTCGCACAGCGCAGACCGGCTCTGTTTACGGGGTAGAGAACGCACGTCATCTTGTTTACAGCGGACGAGACGGACACGAGCGCTGTTCTATGCTGCGCACGTTATTGATTTTTCCGCATGAGGTATGAATCGATAACACGCAATATTTCTGTCCCGATGTTGTTGTTTTTTTCATTTTCCCTTTACCACAACGATGACATGATGTCACACCGGCACATACTTAATATTGGGTTGACTCATAAGTTCTATATTTTTATATATGTTGTAGCATGAAATGTTATCATTTTTACATATGTTGTAGCTGATATCCTACTCTATCCAAAAAGTTTAGGTTCAGCTCA
>JAQGCX010000961.1:0-12932 GCA_034700205.1 Plectus parietinus | reverse complement strand
GACCCCGTCCCCGACCCCGACCCCGACTTTTCCGAAACCCCGACCCCGTTACAACCCTAATTATTATTATATTATTCGTTGGACCACCATCTACATTACCTTTTAATCATGCGTTCTGTTGGGCACCATCCTTCAACCTCACACGTGTGTGTTGGCGTCGAATTTTCGAATTTTGAGTCAACACAGAGCCCTGTCATTATACCGTTACCAAGCGCTACTGAAGAACCGCGCGTGCAGTTTGTTGTATCTGCCGGCGTGCAATGTGCCGAACTGATATATGGATCCTTAAATGGTAAGTTTTGTCATGCATCTTTCGATTTTATCGGCATTATTTTTGTAAAATATTAAAAACTCCGATTCCATGAATTTTACTCGTCGAATTCCCCAATCAAGCTATGGTGCCAAAAAATATGTGAAATCTGCATCAAAATAAGAATGACTTCAACTAATGTTAACTATGACAGGTCAAAGTCCAAGCGTCAGATTCAGGTCAAAATTTAATTTTTTGGGAAATCAAAAAATCAGAGTCAGGTCATAATTAATGTCTGAAGTTAGTGTCATAAATATAAATAGGTCTTAACCTAGTCTGAATTTGCCAAAATTTGCACTTTATTGGAAGTCAGTATTGAAGTGTCATAATTAGAGCCATAATTTTGGCTGATTCAGACAAAGTTAAGTAAGACCTATTATGACACTGAATTCAGACATTAATTATGATCTGAGTGTGTCTGTCTGTGGACTAAACCCCGCCCACTTTTTCTTACGGTCGGTTCGGGTACCCCGGAGGATTTTCGGGTCCCGGTCGGCCCAGGACGGTACGCATAAGGGGTAGCCCGTTCCTATCATACCGTTGTTGCCGCGACTGTATACGCGGCAATTGAAATCTGGACGAAAGTGCGCCACTAAACCCAGCCCACTTTTTCTTATGGTCGGTTCGTACAAAACGAAAATATTGTGGAACTATCTGGAACGTTCTGCAAAGTTCTGCATTCAAGATGCAAAAATAAGTTCTCACTATTAGACTGCGTAGTTTCAAAAGACCAGCACAATAAACCGGTAACAAAATCCACTTAGAATGTAACCTTCGCCTTTTGAAAGCGCAAGATAATGTTCTTGTTTGGTCGCTCGACAAGAAGTCCATCATATTCTTTGGTGGCGGAAAGCATAGAAATTGCAGAATTGAGCTCATTCAAGAAAGTCTTGTAGAGCTGTGTCTCCATACGTAATTGAGCTGTGGTCTGGCGAAATGACATTGAGAAAGAAATCGGTTTGGCCGTCAGATCGGAGAGCTCCAACCAAGTCTTCAACACTTTGAAAAAGTCACAATTCGGAGGTTCTCCAGCGAATGTGTTATCATCGACAAATACATGAACCTAAAGCATATTTAAGTAGGCTCTTCACGGGCACTTCCAACAACTGAGTTTGAAACAAAAAACTCAGTTACCGTTTCGAGACCCCATCATGTACGGTACTTTGATATTGGGCGCTTTTCAAAACATGGACAAAATGTGGGCAAAATACATTCAAATCTTTACCTTCATGTTCCCAGAAACATGGAGAGCCATTAAAATGTGCAGAATCCGATTTTTCATGGCATCATAGTGCAGGATATCTGCCAGACCGCCGCCGGTGATCTCAATAGCTCGCAATCTGGAATTGCATGTTTAATAAAAACACATTTTCTTATCAGTTTTATCGCAGAGTTTACATTCAACTGCCGCATGAACCGTTAAAATTTTTAAAACGTGTTCCTGCGACTAAAAGTTACCGTCGTTGAACGCTGATTATGGATAAATTCGTTTCATAATGTCCGTTGATCCCAGATTTAAATAATGCTACACGATAAACAAACACTAGCCTGGAAACAATCTGTTGCATGGAAGGTTCGCAAAGAGCTGAAGGAGCAAATCTGACATGTGGACCAATGATACGCAGTTTAGTGCTGTCATTAAATGCATGATGAAGCCAGTCACTATTGGTCAATACATCCCAATGTAGGCATTGAAACTGCCGCAGATTCTTCAGTTCTTTGATGCAATTTCGCAATGGAATCGTGAAGGGGGTTCTCACACGTGTGTAATCGAAAACAAACTTTCTGAGATTGACACAAGTCGCAATCGCTTTGGATAGCGCATCCGCTCTGTCTGGTTCTGGATCGAAGTGTAAACCACCCACAGTCAGCTCTTTCAACATCGATGAGAGACTGATTAAGAAATGAAAAAGCGTTTCACTCAGCTCCATGTATTCTATTTCCATTCCTCTAACTTTTAATGGTCGGTAGTTCACATTTTCGATGATGTTCAAAAGTATTTCGAGATCTTCCGTATTCCACAAACCAAAATGATCAAAATGAAGAGAATGGAAGCGCTTGAACCGATCGAAAATATGCATGAAAGTTTCTTTTAATTGGCAGGTGAGAATGCCGTTGATCTTGTATTCTTCTCTCCATCGCTGACTGGACAGAACTAAATCAGCTGATCTTTTTGCATTTTCCTTCATTTTTAATGAAACCTTGACACGGCTATGATTGTACCGAAGTAAATCAGCGAACTGATGGCATACAAATTCTTGTTTCAGGTCATCAGAGAGCTTCTGTTTCATTAGAGGAACGCATTTTTCCAAAACCAAATAATCCAGGGAAATCCTGTTTTCTTTCGGTATCCGATTCATGACTTGTTCCATTTTGCTTTCTCTATCGCTTTTCTTCTACCTTTAATTCGTCGAAACTTGACACGCAATGATAAGATAGACACCGTTGATGTGATTTTTATCTTTGTTAAAATAATTATTCGTCGCCAGCAACGACTTTTAAATTTTTATTGACGACGGGTCGTCGCGCTCTTGTGCTGCACAACAACACAGCACAGTCCAACACTGAGCGATTCTTCAGCCTCTAACAGCCCGCGGCAGCAGTCGATGTTGTTTACACTTTAACATTGGGAGCAGGAACGCTTCGTGAATTCTCGCGTCATCGGCCTCATCGGCGTCGTCCTCACATTTCGCCAACGCCACCTCCGCATTCATTCAGATGCGTTCGCTTTTTTGCAGCTTTTGAGATACTCCAAAAAACAATACCATCCTAAATTAATGGCGCTGCGGGCTGTAAAATTCACATGCCCCCTCTCCTGGTATCGATCGACCGTTAATATCTGGTCCATAAAGCCGATAAAAAGGAAAAATGAACTCTGATATTTTTGTTAATTAACAAAATGATAACAAATATTTTCAATCTGCTCAAACACAAATTAGACAATGAATTTTAGTGCAAATCTTTGTATCATTATAGCTTTTGTACGATCTTTACCATTATAACACTGTCATAAAAGAATTGATGACGGAAGACAGCAGCACTTTCAACATTGCAAGTGCAGAATTTGTTCAAAAATCTCATTCACGAACGTTTTATATATCTCTGTTATCAACACATACACTAATTTTCAGTGAATTCACATGAAATTGCATTGAAAAACCATCAAAACGAGTACATCCTTTTACTCTACATATGGGCTGGTCTCAACACGAAATATAACTACGGTACTTGACCAAGACCTTTTATAGGAACACACCTCTTATAGGAACACTGTTCGGTCGGTCCCTTGAGTGTTCCTATAAAGGAGTTGACTGTAATTATACCCCACAAAAATGCAGTCTAAAAATCTACGCCTATGTGCCTTGGGTTGCCATTTCCGGATTTCCAGATTGCCAAGTACACCAGGTCTGCTATTGTGTTATTATTATTACCGAGGGAATAATGTAATTTTGTTCGAGAGACTGAATAAAATTTGAATGATGCCCTATCTTTGGTTTGAATTGATTGTCATGCATGTTCAGAAGTCGGAATCTTTATGTGATAAAAATTTAATACGACATTCATGAAATAAACACATTACATTGTATTATACATAGGGCACATGAAACAGAGTCGACATTGCAAAAAATAATCAAATGAACGTTCCAATCCATTATGTACATCTGCACATGGAGACTAATCAGATATTATCTCCATTTAGAGAAAGCTTTCATTTGGTCAGTTGCCCTTTCATTCGTATCATATCTTTTAATGACCGCTTCCGGCCTCCTGATGCTCATCGCTTTCAGACTTTGCTGCTTCAGCTTCAGCCCTTTTCGCAGCGGCCTTTTGAGCTCTTCGCATCCTTCTCGCCTTCTTCTTTGTGCTGGTCGTTGCGCTGGTGATTTCTGGGTTGTCCTCTGAATGTTGCTCATTGTGCTCGTGCTCGTCACTTTCGCTGCTGCTCTTTTCGTCGGCGTTGCGCGTTTCGTCCTGCTGCTCTACACGGGGAGTTCTTTCTGTTTTATTTTCTGACTGTTCCTTATTGTCAGCGTCCTCTTTGGTCTTCTTTCCGTCCTTTGACTGCTCCTTTTTGCCAGAGAACTCCTTCTTTTCTTTTGACTCAGCCTCTTCTGACTGCTCCTTTTTGCCAGCTTCTTCCTCCTCCTCTTCATTGCCTTTTGAAAAAGCGCTTGTCAATTGATCTTTGACTTGCGTGACTTTGTCAGCTGAAAAAATAACTATTAGTAATGTTGGTGATTCATTCACAGAGTTATTTTGAGTTTCGAAATACTATTGGTGGAAATCGGATACGATGAGGCATTATTTCATTTTGCTGTAAGGGTTGGCAAATAAATATGCAAAAAAAGGCGGTTGTCTACTTACCAAGCGAATGGCCAACAGTTTCGATGGCGCCAACCACTTGTTGAACTCTCGTTTCATTCGTTTCTGATTCGCTGTCATCACCACTGTCGCGTTCCTTGTCGTCTGCATTAGCAGAAGCTCCCATCAGGTAATCTTTGACTTGCGTTACTTTTTCGGCTAAAAATAAAAAACTGTAAGGATTAAATTATCATAATAGTGGTGTTAAAGTACCAAGTTTTGGGAGAAATTGTTGCGGTGGGACATTTCGGCATTTCGGCGGCAGTTGCGCCACCACCCACCCCTATTACGGGTCACACAGAAAGCCGAAACTGCTCAATAATATCCCGTGAAAAGAACAAAATATTTTGGCCCTAGAGAATTATGCAACCAACACCTCAGGCTGGTATAGTTCAGAAAAGTAGCCGATCTCTCTGGTGGTGGAGCTTCGCAACAACCCCACAGCCCAAGTTTGGTGATTAAATAGGCATAAAATTGATTGCCTTCACTTACCGACTGAATGACTAACAGTCCCGATGGCATCGACCACTTTTTGTGTGCGTCCCTGCTCCTCCGATTCATCATCTGAACCAGCGTTTTCCTCCGTTTTCTTCTCTTCTTCATCCCCTTCTAGTCCTTGACTAGTGAAATAGTCTTTGACTTGTGTAACTCGGTCGGCTGAAAAAAAATATATTATGGGTTTGAAGATATCGAAGTTCCGAAATTTTAGGATTGCGTTGGGGCGTTAATTTTAGGATTGCGTTAGGACGTTTTTTACGGATAAATTTGTGAGATGGTCTTCTCACAACATAAACAACCGATTAAATCTGTAACAAAACTTGTGGTCCACTTACCGAGGGAATGTCCAACATTGGTAATGGCGCCAACCATCTTTTGCGCCAAGTTTTCATCGTCGTTCTCTCCTTCGGAATCGTCAGTGGATTCACTATCGTCTTTCTCCTCTTCATCACCAGATTCGGCAGTTTCGTATGCCTCTTCTTTCATATCAGAGTCCTTTTCAGTCTTCTTGCCTTGCTTCGTTTTGTTGGTCTTTCCATCTTGTTCGGACTTGTTCTCTTGTTGAATCTCTTTAGCATCATCTTTGGCTTGGTTGTCTTGTTTGGCATGCGTATTTTTCTTGCCACGTTGTTGACTCTTGTTGCCTTGTTGAGAATCGTCGTTGTTTTGGTCTTGTTTTGCATCTTCGTTATTGTCGTTTTCTGATGGCTTTTGTTGTTGTTTGGTCTTGTTTTTCTTGTTCTTCCTTTTAACTCGTTTATTTTCACCGCTTGCTGGCACAGACTTCTCTTCGGCTGTGACAACCTTGCTTTCTTTGTTCTGAGATTGAAACTTGACATGACGAGATTCGTGCTGATTGTTTGACAGTTCGCTCTTGCTTCCAACAGTTCCACGACGAGAGTTATTCTGGCTTGAATCTCCGTCACTGCTGTGCTCGTCTTTCAATCCTAAAAACATTTCGTTGCATTGATGTTTTATGGGAGAGAAAAAATTGTTGCTCATAAGAATCTTTCTCGTTATGTTTTATGGGCGTACCGGCTATATAGTGAACGAGTGTTTGGTATAACTGTGAATTCATTTTGCCTTCAACTCAAGTCAATTTTTCTGTCAGAAATATCGCTTACCAAAATGATCCTGGATAACTGGCGTCAGCTCAGCAGAATCGTGCTCGCGATGTACGGTCTAAAACAAATTTATTGCCATTGTTTTCAAATTGAAGGTCTCGATGAATCTTGTGCAAAATAATTTGATCTCAAAACTATGATTAAAAGACACATTCATGTGAAACTTCTGCATCTAGGACATTTATGGAATAAAAGCATATTAGTTTCCTTTTAAAGCAAGTTTTTTGACGAATTACATTATAATATTAAAAAACTGGTTGGCGCAATTTAAATAAAATGACAGGGACGAACCAACCTCATGTTGAGGCATTGTTGCGTAGAGATATGTAAACGTAAATCACTCGGCTTAATCAAAGCGACAGAATAGTCAGTAGACTGACTAGTGAACGACTGTGAACCTATTTATACTAGCTTCAAACCAATACTAGTGACGTGGTAAACAGGTAAACAAGGCAACGTCACATCGATTCTAACAGACAGGACCACCGCAGAGGGTTGACCGACTACGCGAGCAAAACAACAACACGGCGTGGCCGATGTTTTTCCGCGTGATCGACGCATTCGATAACCTGCGCGGCGTTGTTGAATTTGAATTGAGCTTTGTGAGTTGTTATTGCAATGTTGAAGTTTTTATATGACAACAAAAAGGATTTTTCGATACGTCATTTCATGCCAGTAAGCTTGCGATCGCTGTCAAACAGAAGATAGATATGGACAAAGCGATGGAGATCGGGGTTTGTGAAGCAAAATGTATTGAAAAGTCTGCAGCCTGGATGGGCAAATGCATCGTAAGTTTGATGCTGCCACTTACATGGATGAAAACAAGATATCTTTGTTAATTTTCAGAAAATTTTTACTTAATGGGAAAAATTGCCATACCCATTTTATGATCCCTACGTGCAGATCATAGTGGATTACAATGATTACATATATTCAGGCCCCCCGCAAGCCCTAGTACTGAAGGGGCCCCCCGAGGAGGTCTTCATATGGCCCTTGAAAATTGACATAGTACATTTGTATTCAGGTCCCTTTCACCCATGATCCGCCCCTGCCTACGTGCATAGTGATCAATTTTTTGGCAAGCTGGGCGAATTGCGGACGTATTACAGAACTTCCATTCGCTTTCGTCGTTGGATAATGTGTAGACGTGGGCGTGGGGTGCGGCGGGTGGTTGGAAACCCCCAAGATACCAAAATTTTACGGCAAAACGTTTCTCACAGTGATGTTCATGGGTCGGCCCACTGAAAAAGGGGTGGGCCGGGCCTGGGCCGGCCCGCGGGCTGATTTCTGAGAATTTGGTGGGCCGTGGGTCGGCCCATGGACCGGTTTTTTAAATTCGGTCGATTTAATTCTATGCTGGCCGAAATCGGCCTACTGGGTTGAAATTATGTATCTAGTGATCTTGAATGCATTGTAAAACGCTTTCTTTCACAAAGTGACATTTTCTTCTTCAGATAAGCAGAGTCAATGTTCGCGGGCCGGAAATAGGCCCACGGCCCACCATGACCCAGGGACCGGTTCACGGAAAAAGGGTGGGCCGTGGGCCGGGCTGGCCCGCGGACCAATTTTTTAAATTTTATGGGCCGTGGGCCGGCCCGCGAGCCTGATTTTGTTTTTGGAGGGCCGTCCCATGAACATTACTGGTTTTTCACCATGAAGAGGCTAAATTGTTGCAATTGTTGCAGTAAAGTCATATGCAGTCAGACTAATAAAGTAGGGCGTAAAAGACGGTCATCCAGAATTCTCTTGCTGCTTACTGTGATTTTAGCTTTAAGCAGCACATTATCAGTTTATTCGAACACCGAACCCCGTGTTTCGCACACTTCGAATATGTCAGTTGGAACAAAAAAACAAGGGGTTTTTCAGAAAATCTGACAAACACGTTCATATGTGGAGCACCAAACATCGTTAATCGCGACCGATGTCATAAAAATCGCACCTCAAAGATTCAAATACAAACATGCGGCAATAAGTGACATTGTGCATTGTTCAATCATAGTCAAGCAGAATACATCGACGCGATCAAAAGCATAAGCAACAGCTCCGTCACGAAGCAAAATCACAAATCGCAGAGGAAGAACGATGGTGGCGCCACCCTCCCAGGCGACGACTGTGTAGGTTTCAGATGGGTGGCAGCCTTTTGGCCAAGAACGCTTTCACATCCTTGAGTTCCTGTAATGGAGGACAATGTGAACGAGAATATAAAGAAGGAATTCAAAAGAAGCGTGTGGTACCAATAGAATAGATACGATAAATATGGTAAAACGAACCTGATCAGAGGTACTGTGGTCCAGTCCATTGTAAATCTTGAATTCATGATTGGGGTTGAACACTTTGATGGGCTTGACCATCTCCTGAACGAACGCCAGATTGCACAGCGGGTCGGCGTTTCCGTGTGCCTGGAACACCGGCACCTCCTTGTTCGCCGTGTGACTCTGCAATCCACAAAGTCACATTCAGCAATCACCGGCATTTCAACAGGAGTAGAGTACAGATGAAATGGTATCGATATTTTCCATTCGGTATCGGTATTCGGTATTGCCGAATTCTTAGAATTCAGTATTGGTATCGGTATCGGCATTGTAAACTATCGCATATCGAAACAAATTAGATGCGGCTTCTTGCGTTGCAACAAGCTCAACAAATTAGATGCCTTAACTTAGATTTTCGTAATTGTGAAAATCCGACCATCGTTACCCAAGTTATGACCATTTTGACAACACGGATCATTGAAAAAAATGGGCCAAATTTCGGACGCGATGAGAAAGAATGTCGAAAATTTCGATTCCGAAAATCGTGCAGTTTAGTAAAATGGTCATAACTTGGGTAACGATGGTCGGATTTTCACAATTAAAAAAAAGAAAATCTAAGTTAAGGTGAGCTTGTTACAACGCAAATAGCCGCATCTAATTTTCTTCGATATGCGCAGAGTTATAAGCCGTCAAACTTAGGGACAAACTTTTGCCTCATCCTGTAGTAGTGTGAACGCTACCACACAGGTAAGACTCCATCATCCAGTTTCAAGTTTTAAAGTCTCAAAAATTAGTCCGGTTTAATGAAAACCCGGCATAACCGATAATGGCATAAAACAATATCGATTGATTTTTGCTTAGCGACGACGATGAGAAACATTTAATGACGTAATCATTTCTAAAGTACAGTCCGATCAAGTGATTATATATTGTACCCCTGGAACTTTGTCGCGCTGCACAAGAAACGAACTGAGGACGACGACGCCGGCCAGTGGCTTGTCGTAGGTGAAGGCCGAGTAAAGCGCCAACGCGCCGCCCATGGAGAAACCCCCGATGACGATCCGATTCGACGGAATCCCGTTCTTCACCTCTTCGTCCACAAGTTGACGAACTAAAATACAAATCGATTACACTCTCAGTTACATCACATGGACACGATTCGACGGTAACTGCCGAATTGAAGTGCTAATTTTGGGGCTGCTCACGGATCCGCAGGAGGTTTTGAGAGGTTTTTTATGCGACTGTGACAGAAAACTCGATTTACAGGAATATACTTCAGCGAGAGGGGGTCTGTCCGCCGGTCATAGTGTAGCGTTATTTGAGGTTGAGGGAGGGATAAAAAGACAAAAATTGCGTTAAATAAAGGTGAAGGTTCCCCTGTAACTGGAGGGTACTCCAATAGGGATCCTACCCCCTAGCTTCTACCCACCCCCTCCCCAGCAGGGTGGGAAGCTACAGTATCTATCGTATACCTACCCCCTCCACCGTGGACCCTTAACCCCAGCATCGAACCCCAGTTACAGGTACATGTTGCCCTTTCATTATTTGGAAATTTTATGGCCAATGGACAATTACAAGACGATAGATCATTGAAGGAAATAAATAGTGATTGAGAATCACTGACACGTTAAAGGACCCTAATCGTTCCTAAAGTCAGATAAGAAAACAATATTAACAAGAACATTGCATCAATATCTTTTAACCTTTAACCTTTTACCTTTAACGGCCGACTCCTCAATGCCCTTGTCATCTTCCTTAGACTGCATGGTTAGTCCGAACCTGTCGAACCAGGCCGGCATCTTCATGCCCATGTTCATTGTGACTGGACGAGTAGGCCTGAAAGCTGATTGGTAAAAAACGCACGTTGTGCCAATACGTACGCGTGAGGGCAGATGTACTTGATGTGCGATTCGCGGATTACATCCTGGAACACCGGCGTCCATCCATGACCCGTATCTCCAAGTCCGTGCAAGAAGATCACCTGAACTATTAATAGTCAGCAAGAAAAAGTGCATTAGAAGCGACCAGACGCAGAACGCGACACTATGAGAGAAAATATTGATGGTATTAAATTTGGGTCAAAACCAATGCGTGTAAATCGATATTGTATCGTATGTAATTTTTCTTAAAATTATAGAAAGAAAAATTAGATGGTCGGCCAATCACCTAATGCACCCAAATCTAATAGCACTCCAATTTATTATTATTTATATTAACAGTAAATAATAGAAAGACAACAAACCGTAGCGGTGTGTTTGCCGGACGCGCGAATGACGGCGGGAGCCATAGTCATGGTAGAGACTCAATGGAGGTCACTGATTTTCTTGAACATTATTTGCAATTTGAACACGTCCTGAAGCAATTATTAATAAAAGCATTTTCTTCGTTGTTTTGTTTGAGCGCAGTTAAATGTGCAATTTTTCTCAAACTATGTCCACGTTTATCGGTTAATAACTTAATATAATGGGCGACATTTTTTCAGAAAATTGAAAAGCGTCCCTCTATTCACCTGAATATTGTAGAGCACTAGCAAGCAATAGCACAAAACTACCCTCTAATTTATAAAAAGGATCCAAACATTAAACTTCGATCGAAATGTCAGGAGTACAGTCTCGTCTTCATAATATGGACACTGCCGGACCGTGAAATCTTATCCATATTACGAGTTTGCTTGTCCATCTACCAGATTTTCGTCACACACAAAACTATTGATAACATAGTACTATTGATTACTGATTTGTCCATATTACGATTTTTTCGACTTGTCCTTTTTATGTTTGTCCATGTTAAAGATTGTGTGTAATGATTGAGTGGCTCTTTTTTTACTTAGACTGGCCTAAGTGAAAACAGACATAGACACGCGATATCGGCAATGGGATTAGGGATATGGGATGATTCGGATCACCATTTCTAGAAAAAGTGAGGCAAAATCCATATTTCGCCAACCTTTAATTGCATTACGAAAACGACGCTCTGTTCTCTGCCTGGACCTTTCCCTTGCGATAGCGGACAGCGGATCATACAGTAGAAAGACGGCGTAATACAATCTTTCATGTCGAGACTCAAAGTGAAGCAACGTATAGATAAGTTTGTGGAAGGTTTCTGCAGTATTCGGTAGAGGATGGGCACGGCGGGGGATAGGGGGACATCCCCACTCCGAGGGGTCCAGATCCCTCGGGATGCCAAATGGTTGGGGGAGGGGGTGAAACGTTTTCACCACGTACTGGGGAAAAAAATTTTGAACAAGCTCTGGATAGAATGAGGTTTTGGAGGCCGCCGGGGGGATATTCCCCCAGGTACTAAATCCCCTTCTAGGGGTCAAACCTTTCCCACCTCTGGGACAGCCCACATGAAATTTCTTGACCCCGGCACGGTGATCCTTGGACCCATAGCATAGCAATCAGATAAACTGTCTGACGGGAAAGCTGACCCATGGCATTCATTCGCGTCGAATTTTACGACGAGTGCATAATTTTTGTCAGTTTTTACGAAAACTACTAAAGCAATTCCAAAAACAAATTATACAGTCTCGTAGAAAAAATGACGCTGATTTCACCCATATGAATTTCATAAAAAACAAATGCAAAATTCAGTCTCTTCCGTTTTTTAATGTTTAACGTAATGTTTACTCGCTCTAGTAAAGGGCGGAGTTGCACATTCTTGCTTTTAAAATAAGGTTCTTGATTCAACAATCACAAATTATAAACATGATTAGCAACTTTCACACTTGGAAGCGGATGTTGAGACAAACTGCACGGGTCGGATGTTGCTCGCAGTTTTTTCTTGAAAGGCGACTGCAATTATAGAACACAAGATGAGCAATACAGCAAAAGACATGATTCTCAGATTGTTTTCGACTTTCAAGCATAATATTTGCAACTGGTCAAACACCACTGCGATCGAGCCGTAATATCACCCTGAAAGTTGCGTGACAGCTCCTTCCAGTGGCTGACAGGTTACCGGTAATGTGTTTAACGTGCATTAATTCGAAAATTTTGCATAATTTTCTATCGCTCGTGCTCTTACTCGATCGCAAAAATTTCGCGAGCTCTAACGAGTTTTGCATAATTACCTACTTAATTTTCTTGCGTTCTTCAGCGATCACTGCACATTTCTTGACCAAGCGTAACAGATCGCCGTCACATCGAAGTTTATTGAAGTCGTTTGCATTTTTAAAAATTAATAAAAAGCGCACTTCGTCATTTCTGTTTTGCTCAAAATCAACAAACTATACATTGATCACGAATATTATTATCTTGCAAAAGACTGCGAGATAGCAACAGATTAAATCGTGCGACAGACCAATTAATAGAGCATTTGCGTCCTGCTTTCAAGCCAGCATACCTGTAACCGGGGGGGGGGGGGGGGGCAAATTTTTTTCACCCA
>JAQGCX010000960.1:0-12935 GCA_034700205.1 Plectus parietinus | reverse complement strand
TCCTCAACAATTTCTTCGCCATTACGAAACAATGTAGCAGTTGAACACATGATATCTCATTGCAAAATGTAGAAAAAAGATCATCAGTATGAATCGTCGCGATAAGAGCATCAAAAAAATAGCAGAGCGTGCAGCAATACCATCGATGGGCGAACCATAGTTGTAATGGAGCTCAAGTCACACTGGTAGTAATCTGATCCCTGATTAGCGGCACTCTTTGCTGAAAACAGCAGCGATATTGATTAGTAATGCAATACATGCATGGATCGCAAATTATTGGAACGCTTGGGAGAACTGAAACAATTTCACACCCCGTAGGCACCATTTTTTTCGAAAATAAGTCCACAAGCCTGTGGCGACGGGAAATTCTTGGGCGCAAAAACAACCTTCCGTCGCAGGCTGAAGGGCAAACTAATAAGCAATTTGTGGCACTGAAAGCTGAAGTACTCAAATAGAGGCACTGAAGGTCAATTTTGTGTCCTAGATTAGTTTGGTTGGTTAGCATATATTTTCGAGAAAACCCGGAACGATATCCTCTTTTTTAATGATCTCATGGCTATTTCCGACGACTGAAGAGAATGGGGTTACCTACAGGGACGGGTTAAGAGTCCGGGGATCCTGATGTCTTTTTCGAAAAGGGGACCCCTTCGAAATTTTAAGAAAATTTTAGACGATTTATACAGCTGAAGACAAAATTTTGAGCATTTTTTTAACCGTGGGAGGAAAATTTTTAACCATTTTCTATCGTCGGAGACAAAATTTAAACCATTTTCTACCGCCGGAGGCGAAATTTTGATAGGTTGACTTGCCCGGAGGCCGCCGGGGGGCCTTCTCGGAGCCATTTTGATGGAAATGGAAATGATGAGCCTGATGGAAATGCATCATTAGCATCAGCTTTAAGCGGTCCCTGGTTACCTACGCATGCTTTAAAGATAATAACCCCCAAAAAAAGAAAGATACAAGAAAGCCTGTGGCAATCGGCGCATGCAACACACGACTGCAAACTATTTCCGTGACGACGTTCTCTTGAGTGAAATTGGCATTAATTCGAGAGTATCTACCGCTATTCTATGCGCTTGGTCTCTGATATCAGCCAGTTGCACAGGAAACGTGAAATGATGCTTGTCGGCAATGAAAGGTGCGTCAGTAGCAGTTTTTGAGTACAAATCTCTGCTCTGCACAGGAACTTTGTCGACGGCGTTGTCGACGATCGCCAATCCAACCTGAAAATAAGAAAGTTGAGCAGTTGAACAGATGTTATAGTAATTATTCAGCTCTATATTGATTGAACTACAGTACCGCAAGCTTTCAACCAACTTTAAGAGAACTAAGTTTATTTAGAAAAGGTATAGCAAGGTCAAGATAGCCATTTTTCGCAGCAGTCTAACTGGCTTATAACCAGTGGTGTCTCGGTAAACGAATTTCGAAGTCGGTAAAATTTTGCTGAAAATGAAGTCACTAAAGTAAAAGTCGGTGAAAAGGTTCAAAATTAAGTCAGTAAAAGTTGCTAAAGCCAAAAATAAGTCGGTAAGTACAAAAAATAAGTCTGCAAACACAAATTTTCTCGGAAGTTCAAAATTTTGCGAAGTCGGTAAAACAAGAAGTCAGTATACTGAAACAACACTGCTTATGACCATGAAATTACAAAAGATAATAATTTACCTGGAGATTTCTGTTCAAAATATCATTGACCGCGAAATCGTCATCGTCACCGCCGAGCGGATTGAACAAACTTTCAGCGACTTTTACCCAGCCGACGTAGAAGAAGAACTGAATGACCGTTGCGAATGGGAAGTACAAGTCGACCTGAATCATCAGAATCATCAAACACATCGAATGTCTTGGATGAGTGTCTTGGACACATCGAATGTCATCGAATGTCTCGGATTTTTGGTGGAAAATTATTTTTGCCGTCCGTTTCTGTTGGCTAGCCAGGTCGGTCGGATCGTTGTCGGGTCGGTTTTTTGGATGCCGTCGGATCGTCGGGTTGACCCGACGACAGGTCATTGGGTTCGGATTTGGGTCGAAGTTTTTTTGGTCGGGTTCGGGTTTGGGTTGGAGAAGTCGACCCGATCTCATCACTGGCGTACAGCAGAAGGATGAAGTTTTGTCGCTAAGGGAGCTTTTAAGTTATGAATGAGAAGGTTCATTTTTCGTGAATAAACCGGATTGTTCAAGAAAATCTGATCTGTTAGTAGTATTCTTAGAATCTGTTACTGCAGTGTATTTACATGCTATTGAGGCATGCATTTTGTTTTTGCACGCATTGTTTCAACGTTGCAATGCGCATCTTACTCGGTTATGACATTGAAAGGCCTCGTCTGAGTCTAATGGTCCTTTACGTGTTTACTTGTGCCCATTAATGATAAATGTGGTCCATGAAAGATGGTTTGCAATCAAGGAGAAACGTTCCCTCGAGCGTATTAGCCAAACCGAACAACTGCCAATGCCAAGAAAAAAGATACATACCGCAAATCGAACAGAGAGCTCTGGTTGTTTCGAGCCACTTGTCAAATACTGCTCGGCAATCAGAGCTATCATAAAGTAACATCGGACCGCCAAGAAAACCACTTGCGTGTATGCCAATGGTATCGGCACTGACATGTATGCAGATAGTTTCCCAAGTCCAGAGCGGTACTCTGTCAGTTTCTGAAACAAAAACAAGTCATCTCTGAAGAATGGACAAAACAGAAAAATATGTTTTCTGTTGTTCATACAGGAACTAATGTTGCAGCGGCACGCAATTTTTGACTGGAGGATTCGGCTCATAAAATTTCAATCTGTATTTCAGAAAGGACGAAGAAAGATTACTGTAAAAATTCTTGCAGTCAGTTAGCAAAGTAGATGGTACATTTCCTTCCCCCATTTTATTGGTGGCTATGGTACATGTCTTCTTGCCCAATGATTTGATATTTGATAAGATGCACCTGAAAAAGATCGACTACGTAGGCATCGCTTGCGATTTTTTCGTCCTTTCTCGCCTGCTTGATAATGTCCATTGCCCAAAATATGGGCATCCAATACTTTGGGTGTATAGATTCAAAGTCGTTGATCGCTTGCATTTCCGCCTCGTTAATTATACCTCAATAATTATGATTAGTCTTCAGAGAGAATAACTGAAACGCATGTACCGGCTTTTTCCGAAAACAAGGAGGCCCCTTATATTCGGAAAATAGGGATTTGACGACCAAAAACAGGGAACCAAATACAAGAGGGCCCCCTTATATTCAGAAAATGGATTTTCACGCTGCAACTGTTAAAATCGACCAAAATCAGGCGTGGGCGTGGGGGGTATGGGGGTATGGGGGGTATGCAAAAAATCAGTGGCCTCGAGGTGACTCGAACAAGCTACCATCTGATTCACAGTCGGACGTGTTGGCATTGAGCCATTCAGTCATTATGTGAGGGAGTGTAAGATTCGAATATATACCTCGCGCTCACCATACCCCCCCCCCCCGCGCCCACGTCTGACCAAAATGCACATCGAATATTTTAATATAACAACAGTAATATTATCCCGCGTTGTAATTGATCATGTATGAAAAAATTCAGCCGTTTGGACAACAATTCTAAATTTTAATAACATAAAATGAAAGTTTAAGTTCTGTTTGAAGTCAGTTTCATGTCATGACTTCAGATAGAACTGTCATGACTTCATGTCATGTAACTTTATGTCACTTCATGTCATGACTTCATGTCATTTCATGTAAATTCATTACAAAAATGAAAATCTAAGCACCAAATACAAAGCCCCCCTTGTATTCGGAAAATAATTCTGAATACAAGGGGGGTCCCTTGTATTTGGGACCCCCATTAATTCGAAAAAACCAGATACGTTTTATTGCGGCATGATTGAATTGCGTTGGCAAAAATTGCAATTCCTTCAGCATGCGCAATAATAAATGTCTTAGGTCGCATTTTTAAGGCAAATGCTGAATTCACAACAAAACACAAAAGAGTTAAGCAATGCATATGCAACACAGTAAATTGCGAAGAGTTCAAAATCTGATCGAGCCGGAAAGGACAGCAGACGAAAGAAATGTGGATACAACAGACTGATCTGTTCATTATTCTGACATGCTGATTAATGTCACAGCATAAGTAAAAAAATCAGGTTTCGAGCGATTGCTTTCAAATTGAAAGATTGAAAAAAGTGGGTTCAGTAACAGGCTAATGAATGTTCACAAGAGTAGGAAGGAAAAATTGGTACATTTGTTTTGCGTGGAGGAGTTCGTTAGGTGTTTCAAATTTTAGGTAGGAATGAATTGAAAACCATAGAAGAAACTTAGTTTTGTCTGACTCATGTGATAAATTTAAACACTGTCATTCATATCAATTTCGAAAACTGACAGCACGGTAAGATCGAATCTTGTTTTTTTTTATCAACTGAGTAGATACAAAGTAAAGTGCCAGCTTCCTGGAGAGGCGTCACCTTAATTTTGATGATACTAATTTTCATTAATACTTTTCCGGGAAAAAAGCTCTTGTCCAGCGACACTCTGACGTCTAATTATAAGTATAAAAGATAATAGCAGCTTTTGCGAGCGGACAAGAAATCCGCCGTTGCGTTAACCCAACCTCCTCAACTAAATTGATTTCAGTTTTGTATATCCTACTGAGAACTCGAACAAACTTCATTCTGCAGCATTCATTATACATATTTTCAAGTTCTCCAAGAGTGAAATTCAAAAAGCAATGTGTGCCTCCAGAAATATTCTGTTAATCTTGGTACTCTCAGCTATCCTCGTCTCAGTGACAGGAGAAGACGCGACGACAATCGAAGACACATCGACATGGTGTCCCGATAGAACGGAGTTTAGCACCCGATGCCCTGACGGCTCCATGTTCCACTATTACAAGTGCTGTGGTACCCTGAAGGCGGACTGCTGCATCAATCTACAGTTGTTTGTGATCGTCGTTTTGATCGTCATCGTAGCATGTTCCGTCGCCCTCTTCATGATCGGAATCCTGCGCTTTCTTTGTTGCCTCCAACGGTGATTTTAACTGTGATTCCACAACAACGACATATTGATATCGCAACGAGTCAGTAAAACTCTTTGTTAAAAGTTGAAATTTTGACAAATAAAAAAGTTAAATCATTTCTTGAAGATTTTGCAGCTTGGCTCGACAATTTTCTTGGCTCATCGTTATGCTTGTCAAGGATATTGATGAACACTAAAAGAAATACCGATATCAGGTTTCTACAGTGATTTCTAATCTGGAAATGTTGGCTAAAAAGTGGGTTAAAACTAGTTTCAGATGGTCTGTTGGAAAATAGAAACACGTTAGAACATGTTGTTAGGGCTTAGATAAAGGAAACTGATCGCAGCAGTATATTGTATAAAAGCAGACCAACTCACGTTGTCGAAATTTTTTGTAAAATGTTTTTACCAAGAGATGGCAACATTTTTTTGTATACGGCGGCAGATGTAGATAGAATTACAGATGGGGTGGTACCGGTATTTTCAACTTGGTATCGGTATCGGTATGATACCGAATAACGATCGGTATTAGAATCGGTATCCGTATTTTTGTCAGTCAAAACGCGAAAATTGGTGGAAGATAATTACGTTCGATCCTTCCCAGGCCATCCAGCTTCATCGCTCTTAGTAGCTGAAATAAGTAAGTGAAATCAATTACATCGGCATGCACTGAATAGATGTTCGAATTAACCGCCATATATTACCATGGTGACGGTCACATATATTTCTATCCTTAATGGCGAAGCGATTATTAATCGGTATTCCAGGTCGGTACCTGTATCAGAGTCGGTATTGCATAACTGGTATCGGTATCGGTATCAATACTGTCGCCGATGTGATGGGGACGATATGCGACCGACGCGACTTCCGTACCGGGTCTGACTTGCGCTTGCTTGCCCCCGGCCGGACCGGCGCTCCCTTGACTGCTGCTAGCGTGCGCCTTTGCGTGGGTGTAGTGAAAGCGTGAACGGGAGGCGGTGGCTGCGTGTGAGAGAAGTGATTCTCTCGTTGATGGGATATTCTCGCGACTCGCTGTGGCGCGGGACTGATTTCTTGTCTCTTATCGGACAGGGATAACTGGCGACACTTTATTGTCGTGAATGAACGAACCGGCGATATACAAACGCTACGGTTACAATTAGTATGGACAGGTACGATACACACGTACAGTATAATCGGGGGGGGGGATGAGAGTTGCTGCACGCAACTGGAGAAGGGTACCCAGACGGGGTACACTGAGGAGAAGTGCCAACACGGCACACCAAGGAGACTTGACGAGAGCCGAGCAGCGGGAGCCCGAGCTTCTGCGTACTGAGCGAACGAGACCGCTCTTTATATAGTCGCTGACGACTAGGTTGGTCTTTGATCGGTTCCATAGTGTAGCATTAGAAGCGCGCTCGCTTGTTACCGGCGCTGATTAGAGGCAGCGGATTCGTAGTCTCTTGAAGGCACGGTGATAAGCCATCGATTTGACGTTAGCGACCCGTGAGCGCAACCGACAGCATCAACATAGAGCGCTTATTCCATTTTCTGGCATGCGTGAGTGGGCGTCGTTTGACTGACGCTCGGTTACGCCATCTCGTGCAATGCCTTCCGTTGCGGGTTATGGTAGTTTGTGTTTGTGCGGCACTTGCCCGTTAGCGACACTAACATGGTTCTGAGAGATATTGTGTTTAACAAAACTGATACTTATTGAAAACACTTCTTCTCTTAAAATTTCTTGCTCTTTTCTTTGATAAAAAAAAGACAGTCTCCATCTAGTAGAGTAGCATCTAGTTTTCAGTTGTACACTCTGATTATAAAACTAAATACTTTTTTAAACTAAATCATTTTCTGGAAGACCATTAACAGGGAAATACGGTCATTTTGCAAAATTTTCGCGTCATATCATACCAGAAATTGTGAATTTATGATATGACACGCTATCAGAAATAATTAATAAAATCTTATCAGAAATTGGCGATTAATGATATGATATCAGTATCATGTCATTTTTTAAATTTATGCATGATATCATATCATTGACATATCATTAATTAGACGGGGTCGCCGTATCATATCATTATCATATTATGGTCAGTTTCCATGTCATTAATCTTCACTGCTTCCAGTTTTCTTCTTGAAAACCAGAAGACATTTGCCTATTCTGCGTTCGCAAATAATAAAATAGTTCGCAAGCAAGACGTTCCCCAGTTGCTTGCACGCATACCTGTAACACTGGTCCGAGGCCAGCTACACTCCGACCGGCGACCGGGGGGGGGGAGGTCGACCGGGTACGGTACTTCGTGTCGGGATTTTGGCGCAAAATTCAAAAATTCAATTTTTTTTGCGCCGCAATCACAGGGGGACCCTTACCTTTTTCGGCGGCGAGGAGGGGGGGGTCCGGCCAGGGGGGCCTGTATGTAGCTAGGTCCCCCCCCGGTTACAGGTATGGTCCCTGGCAAAATCACCGGCCAACCCGCAGTGTTTGATTCCCTTATGCACACCTGGGCCGATCCTTCCTATCTGATTTTGTTTTGTTAAGGGCTGTGCAGACTTGGATCGTGACGAATTGCTCGAATTGCTGACCAAGAATAAATATTGCGTGATCAAGAATATAAATTGATTCTTGGTAATTGGTCGCAATTCGTGCCTAGCAATTCGTCCCGACGGAAGTCTGTACAGGCCTTTACTGAATGTTTGCATATACGATCTCTTGCAGGCGTGTCATGATATGCCCTGCCCGGTAGGGACTTGGTCGGAGTGGACTAAGTGGTCGAATTGCTCGACGACGTGCGGTCTTGGCCAAGAGAAGCGCTCGCGAGTGTGCAATGACGGCATCTGCTACGGACTGGCCGATATGGTGCGCCTCTGCCACTTCAAGATCTGCCAGTGACTACGTTTCGCAACTATTATACAGTCCAACCCCGATAAGTGCACAAAATGCGTATCAATTGTTTGAGCATACGCCTACATGAAAACTCACTACGCACAACTGTGTAGCCTCTTTGTGCGCTGGCGTGTACTCTAACAATTGATACGCATTTTGTCCACTTATCCGGCTTCCACTGTACCACGTTTCCATGTTCGTTAACTCTGCTCTGCAGACATCGATTGTGACAAGTTTTTTTACGTCTTTATGTGTGTCTAGCGTTTTGATTACTGTCTACTTTTTTACCGTTCGCTTTTTCATTCTCTTCGTCGCTTGCGGGTATTTGATCGCTTAGGCTTACATAAACTCGATTGAGCACTGCGATTTCTTGCAACAGTCGAAGTGATTGCTGATGTAAACGATGTTGGTTGTTCGTTCGTTTTGCTTGCAGCTCGAATGAATTGTGGAGAGAGAACAATAATGCTCTGGAGATTCGATTCTTCTCGATGAAGAGCGTTTTTTCAAGCAGGACGTTTTTGAACGCTTCAGGAGCACTAATGTAAAGCTCTCAGGGTGCCGTCGATATGATCTCACTCATCTCTAACAAAACAGAGTCTGATTGTACAATCGGAATCACGGCGATCAGTCTGGGCAGAAAACTACGGTATCTAACACTTTCAAGTCTTACAGGTGCAAACGCAGGTGCAAACGTACTCAATTTTTCTAATAGCCAGTGATGTTCAGGGCCGGCCCGGCCCGGAAGGAAAGTACCGGGCCTGAAAAAATTGACCGGGCCGGGCCGATTTTCAGAGAAATTATTGAACGTAATTTATTGAATGAATAATTATTGAATGAAAATTATCGATATGTAGAACAGCTTATTTGACTGGGTAGAGTATGCAAAATGTCAATTTTAGGCGATTTTTGACTTAACAATTAGTCATATCGGTCTATATCTACTTTTCTTCAACTTTTTCTTCTCATTCGGTCAGGCCGGCCCGGAACCGGGCCGGCCTGGAGGAAAAGTACCGGGCTTGAAAAATTGGGCTTTGTTTCGGCGAAAATCACGGGCCGGCTCGGCCCGGCCCGTGAACATCACTGGTTTTAACCTAATCGATAATTGTATGTTCTGAATGTTTCTGTCTTCGCACGAAGACAGACACGTTCAAAACATACAATTATCGATTAGATTAAAACGGTCCTGCATAGGTGTACTTGGAGTCCGAGGTTGGGGGAGGGGTCAGAAATCGAAAACCCAAAATTCGAAGAGGGTTGGAAATCCAAATCCTATAATCTGAGGGGGGGTCGGAAATACTAAAAATTTGCATTTGCAAGTAAGGCAAAATTACGGTATTTTTGGACGGGGATTCAAAAAAATTCAAATTTTGGCCTAAATTCGAGGGAGGGACCGATTTATGGCGGGCAGTTCCCCTTAAGTCCCCCCCCAAGTACACCTATGCTATAAACCGAATATTTCCAAACTGTGCAGCTGTATAATGATTTTCATGGATCGAGGAGACGAATTAATAATGTAGATCACTGCGAATTCATCTTCATATTAAAATGGGAGGTATTTCAAATTGCCGTTGTTCTTTAAACATTCAAAGTGCCAATGAGTGCTGTCGGGAATTTTCAGTATCGAGTAATCGAGTAACCAGGTCGGGTCAGGTCGAGGAGGATTTGCGGCGGACCGGACCGAGCCGGGTCGAGAAGGATTTGCGGCGGACCGGAACAGCTTGGCGAAATCTCAGCCCGTGCACACCACTGAAAGAAATTTTTTCTCTAACCTAAACTGCATCTCTAAACTGTTTTAACATATTTTTATAAACATATTTGTTATACTGTACTTCAACATATCAACAACACACTCAACACAGAGGTGGGCATGGGGGTATGGAGAGTGGATAGACGGGCTGTCACCCCCCCTCCCCCCCCAGACGGGCTGTTACCGTTTGCCTCCGCGGTCTGGGGGGTACAAGAAAAATTAGCAATATGACCTCCCTTACCTGTTGGGGAGCTACCGAAAGAGCATACCTGTAACGCTTGTCCGAGGTCACCAACACATCGACCACTCGAATTTTTTTTGCGGCCTTCGGTCGCAATCACAGGGGGACCCTTACCTTTTTTGGCCGTCTTTGGCGGCGAGGGGGGAGGGGATGGATGAAGCTAGCTACATAGCGGGTCCGGCCAGGGGGGCAGTATGTAGCTAGGTCGCCCCCGGTTACAGATATGCCAAAAAGAGAACAAAACCCCTAAAAAGCTCTCAAAGCAAACTTCCTTACCCATGAAAACTCAATTTTTTTTTCCACTAGTGGCTTATGTCGATCTCCTATTGCCACTGTACGTAAATCACTTCACAAAAAAATATTTTCCGATTAAAGCACTTTTGGAAATGATGGATTCTAGTGTAAAAAGCCTTGGGGAATACGAAAATGATAAGCAAAATTGGCTACAGCGTCAAAAAACCGCAGTTCGGCCGAGAAACTCGAAGTGAGGTTCACCTCCTATTGCCACTGTACGTACATCAATCAGTCCATAACAAAATATTTTTCAATTAAAACACTTTTGAAAATGATGGATTCTAGTGTAAAAAACCTTGGGGAAGTTAAGTATGACAATCGAAATTGACTACAACATCAAAAAATCCCAGTTCGGCCGAAAAATTTGAAGTGGGTCGGAAATGCAAAACTCAAAATCTGAGGAGGGACGTAAATTCATATCCTAAAATTTGAGGGAGGGTCGGAAATCCTAAAAATACGGTTGTACGATTGTATTGGAGGTGTCTCAATATGAAAAACCACTTTTAAGTAGCTTGTTTCACGCAAAGAACTCACACGCCTGCAAATATCCAGCATCTGCAAATGTCCTTTCTCATTGAAAACAAGATCGATAACAGAACAGCTTGTGAATTTCATTTCCATACTACGTAATTGTACAATGATTTAAATTGATTTAGAAGAAGTAAGAATACTGTTTATGCATACCCCATATTTGTCACACATAAATGAGAGATGTTTCAAATTGCAATTGTTCTTAAAACATTCAAAGAGCCAATCATCGCTGTCTAGACCTTTCGGTATCGAGGGTCCGAAAGAGAACGAAGATATTCTGATTTGCTCTATGCGATTGTGCATCGATTGCGACATCCCATGAAAGGAATATTTTATTTTTCGCAGATTTTTGCAAAGAGCAACAGAGTCCCAAAATTTCTCAGGGTGGTCTGTGTTCTCCGGAAGCTTTACACAAATGTATATTTCTTTCAGAACTGACGAAAATAGCTTTACTAATGTATTATTGATATAACCTTTTTTTTACTTCAAGACGATTTATTTTAGTGGGACGAAAGAGATTTTGTGCACAAATTGAGACAAAAAAAATATTTATGCAATCGCAGTTCATGAAATCGTTTGAAGCTTAGGAAAATTGGCATTAAATGATCAGTTAATTCCATTTTGGGAATGTCCTTGATTCTTTTTTAAATTGGATCCATTAAAATGCTATCGTACTCTCGTGATCGTCGACTAAAGAAAAAATAGCAATCGAAGATATCTTTTCTTATTTCTCTTCTTGTGTTTCTTGTTTTTTGTCTCCATAGATTTCCAGAGACATTCTCACGGTAGAATGGGCTCTGTGTATAGCGAAAGAAAGGCTTTTGCTCACCTGTTCGTATTTTATTCGTTCGAAAAAAGGCATCAGTTGTGCACATATCGTCGAGGTCGTCGAGGTCACGAGATCTTCGAGGCGGATAAAGTCGTTTTCTTCATATTTCGATATCACTTTTTAGTCAATAACTTCTTCTTCGATCAGGGGCCTGTTTCATAAGTCACTTGCAATTTACACTTGCATTTTGCGGATTTGCAGTTTCAATCTCATTGGTTGTCTCCATGAAAAATAGTGAAAAGTTCTGTTTTTAGAAGCTGCTGAATACCTTCATTAGTGCTCGCAATAACGGGTTTTCTGTTTGTATCTCTAAACTGTTGACAAATATTTGTTATGCTATATTCGGCGCTAACTTACGGTAGATAATGGCACCCAGAAAAAGTGCACGTTCGTAAAATATGCTGACACTTTTGCACAGTCAGTTTTTTAGGATACTAACAATCACATGTACCCACTGAACACAAATCATAGAAACAATATTCATATTGATCAATTTGAGCGAAATACGGTAGGCAATGTCGCATTAAACAACTGATTGTTTTTAATAATACGTCACATTTCCCCAAAATCTTTGCACGTACTTTAAAATAATATCTAACAATTCTGCAACGATCTTTGCAGCAACTGAACAAATCATTTAGTCATAACGCTAACACTTGTTGTCATTTTAGCTTTCTTGCATTTGATGAGTGCCCACATTTCTTCTCTCATTTCTTTTTGTCGATAAACATAGATTAGTACATTGATAATCGTACTGCATCGAAAAACAACGCCAATAAGATTGGGAGCTGTTGGGACGACATTCATCAATGCGCAGAGAGAAAGATATAAAAATGGAATAATGTAGAGAATCAATGTCGAAGTAGTGATGATTCCCAGGGTCACCGTCAGACGGCGCTGCTGAGAATCGTGGGATTGGTCGCTTGGAGAGATGTGCACCTTTGTTGCGCGACGATATGCGAAAAATACACAAATGTATATCACCACACTGACAAAACCAACTCCAGCAACGAACGTCACGTGAAACAAGTTGTACGAATCCGGAAATATTGTACCTGTCGGGCACAATTTCGGAGCTGATGGAGTGTTGTCAGTTTGGAAATGTGTGGCAAGAAACATGGCTGCCATCGACAAAACACCGAACAGAACCACCAGAACCTGAAAATCTTGTACTTTACAGGAATGCAAAACTTTATGAGTTTTATCATATTTCCATGGAGTGTCACATTTGTATGCGGTATTTTGTACTAGATATCTATCTAGACCATCATATTAAGAGACAGTTTTTGTAAGCATCGAACTTTTCCTTAAGTACCTTGGCACAATTTGCAAAAGTTTTTCCGATTTTGCTGAAAATTTTCACAGTAGTGTATTCTGGGCTGAAAGTACGAAAAAATTGGTCGGAATATTTTTAAAAAATTTTCGTCGCGAGATATGGCGGG
>JAQGCX010000959.1:0-12947 GCA_034700205.1 Plectus parietinus | reverse complement strand
TTCGAATAAAAAATAAATGAAGCAAATTGGACGTAAAATGAAAAAGTTATGAGCAACTCAAATCCGGCGAAATACTTTGGACACCCTGTATACAGCGCAATGTCGGATGATGAGACTGCGAAACAGGGCCATTCTGTCGCCGATTATTTGTCATTTGTGTGCATTTTTCTTCCGTTGACACGAGAAAGGTCACTGTTGAGCGCAAGAGAGATCAGTTTTTCACTTATTTGGCTCATCTGATTTATTGCCACAGTTAATCAATCAGCGCACTGCAGTGTTATCGATTGTCACTGGGTGCGGCTCTATATTCCACTGCATCGTAGTAAATTTTTACGCGTGATATGTCATTGTTTGTTTGCCTGTGATGTGACCAGTTTTAGTGCAGTCATACATACAATCGTCCGAGCGAAGATGACACTCTTCCCTCAGGCAAAAAGTCCAGTTTGTTTTGATTCTGTTTTGATGGCGAGACGGTAAATTTGCTTTGTATTAAAGATTTAACATTAGTCAATGCACTGAGAATGTTGAGATGATATTGATAGTGTGTTCACGTCACTTCTTATTCTAAACACAAATTCAAAACATCTGAGCGCTGATCCCGATTTTCTCAGCATCCCAATAATCTAGAAGCAACTTTTGAATCTTTTTGGTCAAAAAAACGATCTTTAGTTTTCATGCGTAATTTTTTACTCAAAGCAAAAGTGACACAGAAAGGGCAAATGCAATTCTCACCACATCACACGCCAATGTTCGCCAGACCCAGCACGTCATCGAAAATATTGTTTACCGACTGGTTATTCTTATCTGATCGGACTCTTGATCTATTTGTCATGGAACTTTTCTTGACTTAAGTGTCTGGATCCTGTGGTACATCTTCAGTTGTACTGAGCTCGGTTCAGGTGAATTTTTACTGAACTTCTGCTATCTTCTGAACCGAAAATAATCTTTAGTTTATTGAACCAGTGTACTGTGTTATTCGAAGTTTGACAGGTAATAATTGTTTAGAATATTTGAAGCGATTTGTTTACTTTGACTTTTGTGTGAAATGTTTTCAATGGAGAAATAGTATTCACTGTCTACGTTTGTATTATCGCTGCATGTAAAAGAATTATTAAAGGCTACCTTGATTGCTGCTTCAATTTCCGTTAAAAGTTGCAAATTCTGCATCAACAAGCTGAACTCATTAAAAAGAATAATATTCCACTAAAGAATGATTATTTGGAAGAGATTAAAACTCTTATTAAATGAATGTTGCTGAATTTCAGCAAACTGTGAAAGTCGTCATGGGTTCCCGAAAACGATCGCTCGCGAAACGATCAATTTCCATTGCTCCGGAAATAGAAAACAAAATTTTGTCTGCGTGGAGCGGTGACACCCAAACTGAATCACTCACTCCTATTACGTACAAAGAGCGCACAAGAAAGTTTCTCAAAAAATATCTGATGGAAGGTAACGTAGAAAGATTTCATTTATAAATATAATGGGCAGTATAATCTGCGTATAAATAGGGTATTTCTTATTAAAATATGCTCCAGTCATTACTTAATAATACCATATTTATTCGAATATGGGCGCATTCTCTAATAAGAGCACACTCTTAAATAAGGATGCAATGTAACTGGTGATCGGAAAATAAGTGCGAATGCGCCCATATCAGAATAATTACGATATGTAGCAAGAAATTAGTACTGTATTTTACGAATTTCTGAACCATTTTACGAATTTCGGTTTCCATTACCTTTCCAAATCAATTTCGTTTTTACTCGATGAACACCAATCAATACGAAATGTTGTTCAGAGATCTTTCTCGAACTTTTGTACCTGTGACATGAAGTTTAATGTTGAATGATGATTGTTATGACAACTTCATATCATATCGTAAACAAGAAGACCAAGAATTCATTGAACAAAAACAAATCAGTGGTGTTTAGGCCAAAAGTTTGCTGACGACACGAAGCAAGAAATTGTTATCCCGCATGATGCTGATTGGTTTGAAATTATCGGCATAAAGCACAAAAAACTGCTCGGATTCGCTTTGCCCATTATCTTCATGTGGGGATGGTGGTTAACGTACGCCTTCGCCAAAAACGTCTTCCCTCTCTACTTGACCAGATATCAACTCCCAATCGTCATGGCTTTCGGCTCATTCATTGGAGGTTAGTAGAAAATCACTCACAGTTGGAAAATGTTACATATTTCAGTAAATTTTGTTGCATTCATTCTTTACGATCGTTAATAACGCCTTTATATGATAAAGGCGCCTATTTTGTTATGTTCAAATCGTAATTTGTCTAGAAAAAAACGCTTTCGTTACCGTAACTATTCATGCGATTCAACTACAAGAATGCGCGCACACTTTTCTGCGCGCACACTTTTTGCGCATACACATTTACGCGCACACTTTGACGCTAACGTTACGTAATGGGATGGATGGACCGTCCGGTTGTGGAGTACCTCTTCCAGGGGCACAATAAGAGAAAGCAATTCGAGTTATTTGGGTGGTTAAAGGCAGCCGATTGTTATTTTACTAGGGGTGCTCGCAAAATTCAGAAATCTTAGTGGTCGAAATTCTGTTGCCAATAGTCATTGTATCAACCTCACCTCGTTTATATCACATGTATGGTTCCACCCAAATATTATTAATGTTATTTCAGGAATGACTTGTGAAGGTAGTGGTGCAGTCGCATTCCCTATAATGACACTTGTTCTTCACATCAATCCAACCACTGCACGCGATTTTGCAATCATGATTCAATCTTGTGGTAAGCAAAAATTTATATTTTGTTACGAAATTAAATAAAATCATTTTTCAATTGAAATTAACCATTTGTGTTCTTATGGGGGAACTAGAGTGGGTGTTAAATATGGTCAACTAGATCAAGAAATGCGGCATATTTAGACGGAAATTCAAATTTTAGTATGAAATAACCATAAAAAATACTGTTCATTGTGAAATTTGGATATTTTAGTCACAAATTTAAAACTTAGAACACTCGAGTCTTCCTCCACCAGTGTTGCAATAGTACTAAGTTACTAAATAAGTTTTTTCTGACAAAATTACTAACTGAATACTGATATTTTTTCATTAGTTAGTTTATTACTAAGTTATTTTTCATTACTAGCCCGTACAAAATAGCTTAGTAATAAGTTTTTACTCACTACTAAGTACTAACTACGTAAGTTTTTTCAAAATCTAGTACTAACTGAATTACTACGTTATTTTTGAAACTTTTTACTCACTAAGTTTCTGAAGTTCAACTAATGCAACACTGCTTCCGACCCTTTCCTTATACTCGTAATTTCTACGAGAGTTAACCCGATTTTAAAGGTACACTGTATCCCTAAACCATTTGCGACCAAAGCCGTTGTGGGATAATCACAGGAAATGGATTTTAATCATATAAATGAATGATACTCATTTAGTAAAACGTTGTTTGTCTCATGAACATCATTCTTTCTGTTTGAACGACCTTAATTTGTGGTTAATTCTGGTAGAAATTGCAAGTTTATGTTTGATTCCGAAAACACTAACAGTTTCTGATACGAATTTCTTTCAGGCATGACATCAGCAGCGTTTACAATTCTTTTCATGGGCGTTGCAATTGAGTGGCATTCAGTAGTATTTTGTTCAATCGGTGCAACTTTCGGCATCGTCATCGGAATAGAATTCGTCGACCCGCTGATGTCGAAAGCGCAGAAGAAGATGTTCTTCGTCTCCATCTGGTTCGCTTTCGCCTGCGCTCTCTTTCTCCTGAACACACAGAAGAAACGAAAAACTTATCTCTCAATACAAAATTTTGCTTATTGGACGGCAGGTCTACTAGTAATAACTGGATTTGTCGGTGGTAAGCCTATTCACACATCACACGATTTACTAATTTGCTTAACAAGTAGCAAAGTTTGAGCTCATGGTAATTTTTGCAACTTGTACTAAATTATTATCTTGTTTTCACCCAGAAAACCTCGCAAAATATGTATGGAAGAGCAACCAGACAATACCAACTTTAACTAACTCAATCACATCTCTCCTTGTTGTCAAAGCCCCAAGTGCCATCTCAAAGATAAATGGATCCTACCGGCATAGGCACATGAATGGTCGAAGGGGGGGGGGAATGGCCAAAAAAGTAATTATATCCAGTGCTTGTACTACGAAAACGTTTTTGTCAGGAAAGTCCATTCTATCTATGTAGACCAAATTTTGGTTTCCAGACACCGAGCGAGGGAGGAAGGTTTAAACCCCAAACTCCTCCACTGCCTGTACCCATGTCTGCATACTTAACTAACTAGTACCACCACTAACCTAAACTCCAGACCTTCGAAATTCCATGTTTTTTGTCGAACATCACTAATAAGCAATATCTATTGTCTCATTTTCAGGCATTCTCACCTCGTTCGCGGGAACTGGCGTGTGCATTTGCTCCTTCTCCATCCTCACCCTGGTCTTCAGCATCAGCGAGAAGATCGCCACCCAGACGAGCATCGTTCTCATGGCGGGCAACACGATCGTCGCCTTCTTCTGGCGCGCCAAAATCAACGGACCAATCGCAGAGCTCGCCTGGGATTACTGGAAGGTTACGGTACCCATCTCTGTCCTCGTAGGACCCCTTGGTGCCTTCATTGGTTCTTATGTTCACCGACAAACTCTTGCCTGGACTGTATACATTCTTGAATTTATTGCTCTTGTCGGCGGGTTCTTTATTGTAAAACCGTCTCTAATGCTGTCGATCACGTGTGTTTTCATCATTGTTGGTGGGTTTGGTTTCTTTTACTGTCTCAGTCGATGGGGAACGTATTTGTTGACAACATACGATGACAATCAGAATAGCCCAATTCCATCTGTAATGAATGTTCGAAAGAATGCCAGTAATGGAAATGCAACATCTCAACAACCTAATAATAATGTTATCTAAACTGCAGTATACATTCATTGATGTTGCTTGCTGTTTAAATTATCACTAAGTTGTTGTCGATATTAGATTACGTACATATGTGCTCATTGTGCTATCCCTTTCACTTTACTTTTCGAACATCATCTACAAATCATTGCATATTGCAATCTATCAATGTAATATTAACTGTATATATCGAAGTGAAGATGAATAAAAGCGCAAGATGAATAAAAGAATAAAAGCACTCTTCATTAAATTTCCTTCACAAATGCAAAAATTATTAACGGCAGTTGCGAATAATTCGCTTGCTGCAAATGGAAAAGATAGATATACGTACAGGGTGGCGCAAAAGTAACTACCTATTTTGTTTTCTTTACATCTTTTTAAAAAATGGACCAAATGGGCTGAAATTTTGAATACTTTGCATCTATTATACCATTTATCTGGGTAAAAAAAAATTTCAATTTCTTCGCTATTTTTTGAAATATGGAGTCTTCCGTCTCATAGCGAATTTCAGCGGCGGCTTGATATCTAGGAACCGTATAACCCGCAGATATTCGCTATGAGACGGAAAACTCCATATTTCAAAAAATAGCGAAGAAATTGAAAATTTTTTTTACCCAGATAAATGGATGCACTAAGTATTCAAAATTTCAGCCCATTTGGTCTATTTTTAAAAAAGATGCAAAGAAAACAAAATAGGTAGTTACTTTTGCGCCACCCTGTATTTCCGTAAATACAGTAATTCTATAATTGGCACTTAAATGATTTTGCGCTTGTTGAAAATGGCGTGCAAATGCGATTATAATTAAGGAGAAAAACTGCAGACATACCCCAATGGTGCTCGGCTGACGGGGCGGAATGCCCAAGCGGCGTTCATAGGCGGACTGCGGCGGAGGGTGGCTGACGTCATAGCCCACGACCATCATGTCGCCGTTGGACAACCATTCACACTTCCTGCAATAAATCGAATGAGAGCATTAAAGGGGAACTCCGTCCTAAAAATGAAAATTCGTAAGTATACCAATTTAAGGACGCTGCTCTAGACAGCTGCAGGCACATCTAAGCACAGCATACAATTGCACGCATTGCGAACACACAGGCATTCACATCTGAGCTTAGCAAAGGAGGATGACGTAGGCGGATAGCTCAGTGGTTAGAGCAGTGACCATGTTAGTCAAAGGTCGAGGGTTCGATTCCCTCTCCAGTCTGCCTCATTTTTCCTTGCTTTGCTCATCATTCAAATGTAACAATACCCAATACCCAATACCCAATAGCAATAGTTACAACCCAATAGCAATAGCAATAGCAATAGTAATAACCAATACCCAATGGTGCAAAAAAAATTTAGAATTTCCAAAACTCCGTTGTAGGCACACATGTGACCAATTTTTTAACGCCGAAGGCAAAATCTTGAACGGTTTTTGTACCGTTTTAATCATCGGTTGTTCGAACATGGTACCGAGCACAATGTAACCGAATCCTTTCATGTAATATAGACTTTGCATAGCAAATAAAAAGCGACCGGTAGCATGCCGGTTGAATTGTGGCGAATTGAATTGATTATAATTCTGAAGGGGATAAGAGACGAAAAAGATACCCAGTATAAGCAACACAGGTTCAGGGATTTCAATGGGATAGGTAAGATGTAACACTATGAAAACATGCACTTAAAAAGGAAACGTATTAAATGGGCAGTGTTCAACCACAAGTCATCATACTACTGCTCATGTATTCCACACTGTTGTACTTCTGAAATAAGAAAAAATGTCGGCAGCTTATCCAACAAGAATTGCTTGTAATTACTTCTGTAAATTATTATGAATGAACAGCACTTGTGGCGTAAAAAAGTTTAATTGAACGAACGAAGAAACTCGTCGCGCAGTATGATCTCATGGATGGAAATTTGCGAAAGCAAAATTTCTGGATCTCGGCAGTAGACGCTATTTCTCGATCGAATAGTGAGCAATAGCTACAATTGTATGAGAAGTAAGAATAAGAACATTATATACACACAAACGCTTCCTTGCATGATTCATATGAGCGCACAATTTTGATCAAAGAAGGAAAACACATTCCCCGTGCTGGCGTTTTAATTTCTAAATCATTCTAATGGGAACTTATCACTTGGGTAGGCGATCAGTTTGTTTGTTGAGCGACGTAAGCAGCCGGATGTTGAACACACTATCTCGGGACTGGTCGTTCTCACTTCAGTGTAAGTTCATTGCCAGAGTTTTGGCCAGTGAACTGCATACACCATGTCATTGTTTCAATCCTCTGTTGGTCGCATAATCGAAATGTGCTTTCTAGGATTCGTGTAAAAACCAATGTGCCGGAAGAGAAAAAAACGTGATTATTGATTCCGACGGGACGGTGTTTGTTTGATTCCCATACCCATACCCACTCGAAATTTTAAACCAAAACCAGGTGTACTCGAGGCTCAATCCGAGACGGTCGCGCTTTCCTCTTCTGTTGTGCAGCAGACCGCTTGTGAAGACGGCTGACATGTGGACACTTTGCTTTCTGCTGCTAATGCTGCAGCTGCTGGCTAAGACGGCCGCTGTTCAGCATCTGCTTCTGACGGGTGCTTCAAGCAAACCTTGGCGCTCGTTGTCATGCTTTGACGGCACTGCCACCTCGTGCGGTATGTCACCGTGTCGCATTATCCTGATGCTTCCTTGCGTGCATTATTGGTGGTATCCATCAGTTAAGCTGTGTCGGTTGGCGTCGCTCAATGCGTCGTCTCCCACACTCGACATTCGCGACTAAAACCACGGTTATTATGCTCATACATGTCCAGTAACAGCGTGTACAATGCACCGACAATCAAGCAACATACAGGGTGTCCCACGTATCTATCATACATTTTGTTGGTTTATAACTGTTTTATTTTTCGACCGATTTTGATAAAATTTTAAAACAAGGTAGTCCTGACCTAAGAATTTTATTGGTATACATTTCATTGAGCTCTGATGTGAAATGACCAGCCACCGCGACAATTACTGTAATAAGTAAAAATGCAGATCATCACTTTAAGTATGATTCATTTGAACTTTGAACGGCTTTACGAATGGATCAATTTTTCGTATTTCTGTGTTTCACATTCACCTTATCAAACCAACTTTTTAGATAAGTTTTTGAATTTTTGAATTTTCAAAAAACACTGTTCGAGTATCACTTGTCATAGCAGCGCACACATTTCATTGGTTCGCTGGACATGTCTGAGCATTGTAGCCACGGCTTGATGGACATCAGCTTACAGTTGCCAGACACTCGCTATCTCTCACCTGATTTGTTTTCCGATGCCAATGCTAACCAATTTGCATTCTTCATCTGTTGTGCCATGAATAACCGTCTCTGTTGCAGACTGTTCAGGCAGTAGCGATGGGAAAGTGCAGATCAAGTCATCAGCGTCCACCACATTGCAGCAACTGCGCAATCAGTACGAGAACTGCACGAGAGTGTGGGGCAATCTGGAAATCACCTTCATCAATCACGAAGTTCTTGACGAAGAAAGTGCGGATCCGTCCAAGGCGTTGCAATTTCTCGAGACCATTGAAGAAGTGAGTCGCTCATTTTGCATGCCAGTTGACTCCTTCACAACGATGCGAAAATAATCAGATTGAATATTGGGGCCTCCCTCGTTAAGTTCGGCTGACGTGTGCCACATCATCTCAGCGACATACTTCCTATGATGGGTTATGTAATTGTTTTTGTGTGATACCTTATTCTGCCAAACCGAATCCAATATTTTTATTTTATTTTGAGAATATATGAAAAATTGAAATTTTCTTATAGGTCACGGGCTACGTGTTCATTTTTGCCAACGACGTCAGCAGGATATCTCTGCCAAACCTGCGCATCGTATGGGGCGACACACTCTACTATGACGCCACCAAACAGTCGGCGAACTTGACATTCTCAGACCCAAAGGATGGAGTCGGTTTTTTCGTTTACAACAATCCCAACTTGGAGTACATCGACATGCCCGAACTGAGAAGTACTGTATATCACTGTCGATGCGTCAGAACGATAATGAAAATTGATTTCAGGCATTGAGCGAGGCAGAGTCGTCGTTGCCCACAACAACTACATGTGCTACTGGCAGCAAAAGCCCGAGCCTTACACAAATACCAGTTTTGTCGATTTTGGTCAGCTCGTAGGCAAAAACAATGTCGCTCAGCGTTTGATGAATTTTCGCGCCGAGGAAATGAAGAACTTTGCTCAGTGCCCTCACATCACATACCAGTGTCATTTGAACTGCACCAGCGGCCACTGCTGGGGACCTGAAGCCGACATGTGCCAAATAAGTGCGACAAAAAGAGACCAGAAATACCAACTCAGTGCCTCTGATTTCAGTTTACCGCAACAACTGTCCGAGCTCATGCGAATCGGAGATGTGTTCCAAATCGGGCGACGAGCCGCAACAATGCTGTGACAAAGCGTGCGCCGCTGGTTGTCGCGGACCCCGGCACGACCAATGCTATGTGCGTTAGTTCACCAATTGCCGTGTTCAGCTCATCCTTCAGGCGTGCAAATCGTTCGAACACGACGGTGCTTGCGTCAAACAGTGCAAAGGTTTGCAATCGTACAACCATGCGACTGGAATGACTGGTCCTCATCCTGATCCTAGATACACATACAATCGCCGTTGTGTCAAACAATGTCCAGGTAACACTTCCAGCAAACATGCAAAACAGCGGTGCTCAAAACAGCGGTTTCAAAATAGCGGTATGCAAAACAGAGTTCAATGCAGATCAGCGGTCAGTGCATTATGGCCGTATGCAAAACAGCAATATGCAAAAAAGCGATCTGCAAAACAGCGGTGGCAGTGAAAAGTGGATGGGACATTAACACAGGACGTTCACATTTCTCATGCTCTGCCCGTACCAATTAAAAAAAACTGAAAATGAATTTTAAAAAATGGCATCCAAAACCCTACCATACACATGCTTTCAATTGGTATGACCGCTGTTTTGCATATCGCTGTTTTGAACCGCTGTTTTGAACACTGCTGTTTTGCAAGTAAACCTCCCTTCTACGAACAATTGACTGCACGCTTATCGCCACGGCATATTTTAGAAAACACACTAATTCAAGGAGAACACTGCGTCATGCGGTGCAAAGAAGGATTTTTCGCCGACATCGAAAATAATGATCGAGTGTGTCGCGAGTGCGTTGGCGTCTGTCCAAAACGTTCGTGCTCATTCAGCAGATGCTTTATGGTGGTGAATTTCGCTGGTTTAGGATGTCCGTTGAATGAAGCTCTGACATCGGATCACATCAACGATTTGATCAACTGCACTGTCATCGAGGGAGCAATCATTCTTATACAGCATGCTTTTTACAACTTTACCGAATTCGACGGGAGCGTGAAGTGGGTATCGCATGATACAATAAATCGCTTACTGACCTATATTTCAGACGCACTGTAAATGCATTGACCGAGGAGGATCTAGAGAAATTGAGTCACGTTCATGTCATCACCGACTATTTGGAGATCCAGACGGGCAACGATTCGCCCAAATCGCTAAAATTTTTGCGCAATCTGAAAGTAATCGAAGGTCGACGACTTTCAACGTAAGCAGACATTAATTGATGGGACTATACATAAATGGAGAAGGTTGAGACTCGTCCTCTGTCCTGTGTCCTGGGTACTGTAATTTTTCTCGTCCTGTGTCCTGGGTCCTTAGTACAGTAATTTTTTTTCCGAAATTTGCATATTTTGGCCTAAAAAGGTCCGTCCAATGTCTTGGGTCCTGGCGCATTTTTCGCATTAGGTTTAGGCTTAGACTTACACAGGGTCATCTATGTATCGCCGACATTTAGTTCGCGCTACGCCTTGTTGATTTCGTCGAACGATAACCTACGAGAACTGGGTCTAACGTCGTTGAAACATGTGCGCAAAGGACGCGTGTACGTGGGCAAGAATTCCGCTCTGTGCTACGTCGACTCGATCAACTGGGACACGATCATCGAGCAGCGACCGGAGGTCAACGGCGAGGGCATGTACAAGATTATCGGCAACAAGGACCCAGAGCAATGCGGTGCGTTTCAAAATCATTATTGCATCTACTATCCGCCGCAGATAAATCCGACTGACTCGAAAGCATACTGTATCACTCTGTATTACAGCGGCTAGTGCAAAATTACGGTTTTGGCGGGAGGACAAAAAAATTTGCGTTGTGAACAAAATTTTGGCAAGGCGCCAACGCGAAACTCATATTTTGCGCCCGTTTGTGACTAACCGATTACGAAAATATGAAATGGTTTGTGTGGAGTGGTCGGTCTGGACGCTGTGTTTTTTATATTAAAAAGGAACATGTCTGTCAGTACGGCAAATGGCGTGACACGTGAAAATTTTAGTGTGCGAAAAGCTATCATCTCTTTCTCTCGTTTTCTTTTTCTCAGCAAATGATCGTGTTTGCAGCGCGGCAAAATTTCATTTGTGACAAAAAATGCAATTCGAGCATGGGCTGTTGGGGCGCTGGCGATCGAATGTGTCTCGCCTGCGCAAACTGGCGAATCGGTGATCAGTGCGTGGACAAATGCCCAGATTCCGGCTTCTACAAAGTTCCCGACAAGAAAGAATGCCTGCCTTGCCATGCTGAATGCGACATGTGCACCGGAGAGGTAAGCAGCGCAAACTTTTTATGGCTCAACTTCATACTCATAATTTCTTCCACGGTTAACTGCTTTTGAAGGACGCACCGTATAGCAAGAATTTTGGCTGCCAATATCGTTCTGAGACAAAAACAGGAAATAGTTATTTAGCATATAAATTAATGATACTCAATCGGAAATTGAGATGTCTCATGAATATCATTTGTTTCTGTTCAAATGACATTCAATTTCGAGTTAACTGTTGAAGAAGTTCCGAGTATAAAAGCTTTTGTTCTCAGGGACCGCGCAACTGTACATCGTGCAAGCACGTCAGTTTGCTCCACAACGCCAGTGAGTTTGAGTGCTTGGCGAACTGCCCAGTGACGCATTACACACAAGGTGAAAGGTCACAATGTCAACCATGCCATGCCAGCTGTTTCGAATTCGGGTACATCGATTGTTGTCGTATTTCTGCTATGCAATTGTTCGGATCTCTATTTCAGATGCACCGGTCCGAACAATGTTCCGAGCCCTGGTGGCTGCAACATGTGTCGTTACGCAGAACTATCGGAAGATCGGAAGTCATTGGTGAGAACATTTGCTTTTTTATCCCATCAAGCTTACGGCGTGTTTCGTTTGAGGTGCGCTGCCTGCCATTGCCGCTCAACGTGGTATCAGAACATGTTTGCGCAGCAGCTGGACTGACCAAGTATTTTCGAGCGGCGCCCATATCTCAATTCGTCCAGGTTGTCGAGCAATACGTGAGTCTTCTTTCAAAGAATCCGTTATTGTTCAATCTTATTATCAAGCTGAATGTCTTTCTACTTGCGAATTAAATTCAGAATATGTTGTCTCGTTCTATCCATACTTTTTTATTTTGTAGATCTGCGAGAAGTGCGATCCGGTGTGCAGAGAATGCACAGGCTATGGTACTGACGTAGCCCGTCACAACTGCAAATGCGACACGTGGGAACTGAAGGGAAACGAGGTTGAGGAAAATCGCTGCGTCGCTGAGTGTCCCATGTAAGCAATGCACAATTTCTTTGTCAGCGATATAGTATCGCTGTACCATTATCTTTTCAGCAACAGCAATGTGATTAAAGATATGCAAGATGAACAGGCGGGCGTTTGCATGACATGTCATAAGTTTTGCGACAAGCACTCGTCATGTAAGGGCGAAAAGGCAATTGATTGCAACAAGTGCTTTTCGGCTGGCATTTATATCAATGAGAATGAGAATGAGAATGAGAAAGAGAAAATAGTAAGATCTCTGTCACGCCAGAGCAATCATTTTCAGAGACGATTTATTTTCAGTTCGAATGCCTCAAGGAGTGTCCAAGTCACGCACCATTTCAGGACGAAGATTTATTTTGCTACGGCGAGGACAGAATGGCAATTCGTCAAGCAAAGTAGGTCGTTTATTCTGCTTTCCGACCAGACATGGGCACGTTTTTC